>KZ451923.1:2885787-2935364 GCA_002786265.1 Apostasia shenzhenica
TGGAATAGCTTATATATATATATTAAGTTGAGTTTGATTTTAATATAATTTTAGGTCCTGTTTGTCTAGAAGTTTAAAATTAACTTGGTTTAATTTTAACCAGGCATATCACATCACACATAAAATTTAATATTAAAAATTAAATTTATTTCACATCCTACACATATTACTAAAATAATAACTAATTTATATCACATCCCTCACATATTTCAACATAATAACTAACTTTATATCACATCCCTCACATATTCCAACATAATAACTAACTTTATTTCACATCATTCATAACTTTTAATAAAAAATATCTCTATCCAAATTTAATTTTAATCTTCTTAAATTTAACCTTACAAACAAACACACTAAAAGTTAGGAAAACCAAGATTGCAGACTTCCTAGAAAATGCAACATCTTTGGAAACAAAAATGGGATTTGAGGAATCCAATTTTGGACTTAATATTGATGGTTATATCAACTTATATTATATAGATGATTAATCAGCAATAATGTTGTCCAAATGACATCATTTTCTTTGTTATATTCAAAATCATTATCATCAACATCCATTATTGTTATGCGTCACTGCCTGTGCCTTGACTTGAAGAATATGTCTTCTTTATTTAAATATTTTCCTCTTAACTACAAAAAAAAAAAAAAAAAAATCCCTGACATATTTTCTACTTGGTCGCAATAAGCTTTACGGAACCTTGAAGGATACGTACATATATATTAATAGATAATACCAAGCAGAACTACAACTCGCTACAAATATTGGCGAATTAGCGAAGTCCATCCACATGCCTAAAACGGTCGAACTCCAAGCACCGCAATCTTTTGACATCGACTTTTGCTCCCTCGAGAACTCTTACCTCAAGGTCGAGCTTTGCAATATCAGTAATGTTTGAAGATGGCTTGTTCTTCACCTTCCCCTCTTCCGCTGGAAAAAAACTTAGATTCGGAGAGCTCGCCACGTCACATTTTCATACCTGCTTGTTACAGGTATAAAAGTGCTTGTTATAGAGCTAAAATTGCTTGTTATAGAAAGTACTTGTTATAAAAGTGGTTGTTATAACAAGCACTTTTATACCTGTAACAAGCAGGTATGAAAATATGACGTGGCGAGCTCTCCGAACCCTTTTTTTTTTTTCTTCGCTCAGTTTACTATCAATAATAATAAAATTTCTTCTACTTATATTGTTGCACATATTTTCATTAGTTTAGTGCACGCCAATTAAAAACAATTAAAAATGATGTCAAAAAATGATGTAATTTGTTATGAACATGAAGAGAAGCAAAAGTGTGAAATTCGTATCTTAGCGAAAGTGACTAGAAAACATTTCTAAAGGCTAAAAGAAATTTTGCATTATTAGAAATTGTGCATTTCAACGTATATAAATTAAACGGTTTTCCTAACTTGATGGGGTAACAGATATTTTTATTACTTTGATTGATGATCGATCAAAATACACATATGTTAATGAAACAAATTAAAGATGAAGCTTTTGAAAAGTTTAAAATTTATAAATCTCTTATTAATAATCAAAAATGGAAAGCAATAGAGATAATTATAATCTTATGAGCCAGAACCGAAAAGGGAGGGGACTGATCGTCAAGGTAATATCCACATGATTAAATTGGAATTACCTAAACAAAGAGCAGTTCCAGACAAGTTTCTAGATTAAGGAGCACAGATATGAATCGTCCTAGATCGAAAAGGGAGAGAAATTCCTGAGCTTTATAAGTAAATAACGTGATCTCAAATGGTAAAGGTATCTTTTAAAGCAAAACTGTAAGACTAATGATAGAAAACTTCGGCATTAAAAGTGCTTGGGCTGGAGTAGTACTAGAACAAGTGACCTCTTGGGAAGTACTCAAATCACATAATTTCCTATAAGTCAAAGCAGATAATATCTTTACATTTAGATTATAAGATGTTATATGCACAAAAGATGCTCTTGTGGCTTAATCTATAAGTTGGAAGTGTAGTCAATTGCAAAGCAAAAGAAACTGTTTCATACAACTCTGAAGAAACTTTTTTAGTAAGTCCCCGAAATCTAGTCCACCTCATTTAAAAGTTCATAAAATTCAATAGATAAACTGTTGTAGATTGGTTCTTATGTGTTCCTCAGAAGTGAGCTGAAATCAATCAGTAAAAGAGGGAAAATGCAGAAACATACATTAAAAAATTGTTCCTTAATGCACAATTAATACATTTATTTGAATTTAAAAGAAGTGCCAATAATAAAGACCAATCAAATTTCATGAATTGAAAGCAATGTTTGAATCTTCAAATAAGATGAGAAGGTTTCACGCAGTATGCAAAATCCATCAAAGAAGCAAATAGGATAGGAATTTTATCTTCACTTCTTGATTCATAAGATGCTGTAGCTGGAGTTGAAAACTAGCTCAGAATATGGTGTTAAACCAAGAAAAGCAGAGCTGGCGGCATTCAAGGGATTGCCCTGAGCAATTTACATTACATCCATGCAGACACTCAGACGAATCCATCCAAATGCCTCCTTAGAGATGAAGATACCTGATATGAACTTTGGGAGAACCACACCCCAAAAGCTAGCTCATAGGAGTGAAGAGCCCAAAGTTCATATAAACCCCACATTAGAATCTCATACTTCTAATGTGGGACTCAAGTCTCATACCTTGCAATTAGATCGTAACAATCCACCACGCTCCGCAGTCCCGGCGCCCACGCCGGCTGGCTTTGTGCTAGCTCTTTCTAGCCCCGGGCGAACACTGCAATACCGGTGTCACCACCGGCGCCGCTCGATTGCAACTCGGACACGTAGTGTATGGCTCTGATACCAATTGATATGAACTTTGGGAGAACCACACCCCAAAAGCTAGCTCATGAGAGTGGAGAGCTCAAAGTTCATATAAACCCCACATTAGAATCTCATACTGTGGGACTCAAGTCCCATACCTTGCAATTAGATCGTAACAATACCGGTCCTCAAAGGGTAGGGGCTTCTGAGGCGCCGCGAAACAGCGGAGACAGCACTGCAGCATCAGCTATGAGATGGTGAGAAAGTCTAATGAGGAATCAAAACCAGTAAGAAACTATGCCTGGGAGGGTTGTGAAGTTGGATAGACAATAGAATCCGGCCTAGCATTGTTTGGAGGCGGAGAAGAGAAGCAGCCAGCAACGGAGTTCAACGGTGGCCGACGAAGAAAATCGCAGGAGGCGCTGCTCATAACTCTGCTCTTCCCAGCCGCCTGCCGGCATTTTGGAGCAGCGATCTAAAGAACCGCCGGAAAGACGAATCGCGATCACTGATTCCTACGAACTAGGGCACAGGACTGCCGGCCTTTTTTTATTTGGGCATTTTTGTTGGAAGACAATTTAATTATGAAATATTATTATATATTTCACTGAACATTATATATATATCATATTTAAATATATTAAAATTTTATAATATTGAAAAATTTATATAATATTATATTATATTTGAAATTTTAATCTCTAAAATTATAAATTATAATGCAAAATATTAAACTTATACTTTAAATTACTTTAATATTAAAAACTAACTTTTAAAATTTATATATTAAGCTTTAATATTATACTTCAAATAACATTTATTTCATAAATTAGATATATATAACATTAATTATAAACTCAATCTAATAAAATAAAATAAAATTATTATAAACTTATGAATCATTTTCAATAAAATAAGATTCATAGAGCCGTGATAATATAAAGGCACATCAGCCTCTTCCCCTTGGATGGTGGTGATGGCAAAGCGCATGAAGGCGTTCCTTTCAAATCTATGAAAGCGGCACGGAGGAAATTTTATTTTTCTTACTAATCTTTTTTCTTCACTCTCTTTATAATTATCAGAGTGTTAAGTACAAATTGTGATTGATCTCTGCCTGACAAGGCAATTCATTAGAGGAATCTTATCTCCAAAACTTCTAGAAATTATCAAATATAAAAGAAAGAGCATTAAATCTTTATTTTTCTTTTAATTAGATGTATTATTTTTGTATGTAAAACGTAATGATACTTTGGCATAACTTTATCCCTCAGACAAGTTTGACTAAAATAGGCTAGATTGTCCTCTCGACAACTGAAGTAGCCATTGGTACACTGCTAGACAGTCAAATTTTCTTCGAGAATCTCTATTGTCTTCTCGCCAATCATTCCCATAACAACTGGCCTCCCTACATGCACCCCTTGTGTACTGATAAAGAAGAAGATGGAAAGCATGTCAGTTTGGGACAACTCAATTTAAATCAGACTCAATCTCCATTTCAACCTACAAAAAAGTAAAAAGGAAAAATGAAAAAAAAAATAAAATAAAAAAGAAAGAATTAAACAAAAAAATTAAGTATATATATATATATATATATATATATATCCAACTTCTAATTATCATGTAGGTTTAATTAATTACAGAAATAACATTTCATTTGTGTTATTTTTGTTTCAAATTTTTATGTAACTTTCCCTTCTTGAAGGAAAGATTTCGTTTATTGCTCGAGCTAGACTTGATGCGAGTCGAGCCGAATCAGACTAATTGTTTTTTGATAATGTATCTAAAATCAGATTGATCAAATTGGACTTGGGTTGGGCCACAAAGCCCACGCCTACCATTCGGGCCTAAACTGCGGCCACATCCGTCGAATAGCTGGGCCTAATGAGCTTTTGGGCCTTACAGGAGGCCCAAATATATTTTGCTAGTTTGACCCCTTTTTTCTCTTCATAATTGAAGGTGACGATGGAAGAATGGAGGAAATTTTATGGCTTCTTCAGTTTCAAAGCAGGTTTGGGTTTTATTCGGTCGAGCCGAGTCGAGTTCAGGTCTTGATCAAGTCAAATCTGGCAAAGCTATGCCAAAGTTTTGTGTCGGCCCAAAATGAAAGTCAAAGATGCTTAAAGGCCTCTTTTGGTTCGAGCTTCTTTTTTAATAAGAAAAAATATTTTATTTTTTAAATTTATTGTGAAATTATTTTTTTACTTCAAAAAAAAGAAAAAATTATTGGTTGAAAAGAAAAAAGACAATTAAATCTAAGAAAATAGAAAATGAAGAAATAACACGAGACTGAGAAAAAATAAATCATAAAGATATATATATCTAAGAAATAACTCGTGGGATGCTTTTATGTTGGTGAGGTATTTAGCTATCGTAGTAGTAAGTATGTGGTGTGTGTTAGTAGCATCACGATGCCTCAATTCCATTACGTTATTTATATGTGAGAAAGTTTGCTAATTTGACAAAAATTATATGATGAGCTAAAATTATCATCCGATTAGAAATGTAAATTTAGATGTCGTGAAAAAAAATAGTGATGATAATTGCATCTTAACATGCAAAGGTAGGGGGTGGCAATTTGTACCTGTATCCGATTATCTCACCCTGATCCGCCCTGCCTCGTTATTAAATGAGGAGGGTTTAGGTATGACTCAAATATGTCAGCCCAGCCTCACCCCATACCCGACCCATTAAGCACATCTACATAGGACCTGCGACCCACCATGCTCCTAGAGTTTCAAGACTAGTCGCACACTCACCTGCTCGCCACACCTCCGTTGCAGCTCTATGGAGCACCGTTAGTTGTCGTGTCGCGTTGCGCCACTCACCACTACGGCTTGCGAAGTCACTCCGCACCATTCGTCGCTATCTCTCACTATCGCGCAGTTTCGCGCCATGGCGCTCGCCGTTGCCTCTCACTGCCACGTCGCTTGCCACCGTAGCCTTCTATTGGATGCCGCTTGCTGTCGTCTGCGTTAGACTTCGCTTGGGTAGCGTCAGGTGGAGGCAGAGCGGGTGGGGTCAAAGAGTGGGGCAAATCGAGGATGGATAATGGAAAATAAATAATTAAAGGAGTACGTATTTTATAAAACTTGATTCAAATCCATTCCGCTGTCATTCTTACAAATAGGAGTACATCAAGAAATGGTCATCCGTCAAAAGTAGTATGTCTAAACACGATGAAATATATTTGAACATTTTCGGCGGCACCACACCTATTGGAGAGCCATCAATGGGCACAAGTGTTGCAGCAAGAAGTGCAAATCTAGTTTTTGACATATTATATTATAGAAATAAATTTTTAACATTAATTCAGTTAAACATTATTCCAAATATGAATGACTTATGTTTGATTCAAGTGATTGTACTAAGTTTTATATAAATTAATACACATCATTAATAACTATCTATTTTATATTTCACACAAAAATCTTTAATATATTATATATCATAATTTTGTAATATTAGTTATATTTTTATATAAATTTTATAACTAATTTGTATTATTAAAATTTTAAATATTAAATATATAAATAGGTAAATTTTAGTATCATGTATATAGTTTTCTCAATTAAAATACTCTTTAATTTAAAAGCACCTATAATATTCATTCAACTATTTTCCTATTTTATAGATAAAATTTTTATATGTTAGTTTCAGATTTCAAATAAGTATAAATGATTTTCATGAGAAAAAAAAACATGAAAATAAGTATAAGTTTTTTTTTATATATTTTGATATTAAATAAGTATAAGTTGAATTGAAAGATATGATCTACATTTAATATTAAACTCTAGTGTTAGATTTATATTGTGATTGATTTCAGTAATAATAATAAATTACTTAAAAGTTTCTATAGTTTGAAATAACTTTTAAAAATATTTATGTTGTTAAATTGTTTTAATGAGTTATTATTTTTTTTTATGAAATGAGTAATTTCTTTTGTTGATAACATCTTTGCAAGTTAGACAAAAAGATGAAAAAAAACTTTTATATGATAAATATAAGTAAAATAATTTCAAAAATAAAATAAAACTAGATTGAATTTTCACAACTACTACCATTAAAATTACCTAATTTCTAACGTTCCTTAGAATCGATGGGCATGATTTTTATTATTAAATATTAGAAATATATATATATATAACTTATACGTATAATAAAAATTATAATTTTTACATAATTTTAGATAATAATATGTAATTTTTTAAACTTTTTGAGCCAAAAAAATTGCTCATTATTCTGTTCATTTAAATCAAATCGAGCTCGATTCGATTCAAATTTTGATTAAATTTTCGTTGGAAACAGAGGAGGCGTGGCGCGAGGCATGGCTGGCGCGAGGCATGCAAGGTGGGAAACGCGATAACAGGCGTGGCGCGAGGTGACGCAAGGCATGCAAGCTAGAGCGGACGGCTACGATTCATCATCAGCAAAATGACAAGTTTTTTTAGCAGCTCAAAGTCCGGCCTTTATATATAGTATAGACTAGTGAATGCACGTGCGTTGCACGTGAACCATTAAAACATATATTTTAATATTGATAAATATATAATAAATATAAGCTAGATAAAAAAATAATTTATTTATTTTACATTTCATATCACATATATTTTAATAAAAATATCAACTTTATGTCACATTCAACAGAATTCGCAATACCAAAATATCTTTATATCATAATGTTAAAATAATTTCTTTCTCTCTAATTTCATAAAAATTTAAAACATCTCAAAATTGTACTCAAGCCAAACGTTGTGTGTTTACAATGTACTAAGTAAATGAAGTAAATGAAATATGCAGACAATAATAAGTCCTTTTTGTTTGAAAGTTAAAAATTAACCTGGTTAATTTTTAACTGACCTATTATATCACATATAAAATTTAATATTAAAAATTAATTTTATTTCACATCCTACACAACAATAATAATCAAGCCTTAATCTCATTAGGTGGGGATTTCACATCCTACACACATTACTAAAATATAATAACTAACTTATATCACATCACTCACATATCCCAATATAATAATTAACTTTATATCACATCTCTTACGTATTCCAACATAATAATTAATTTTATTTCACATTATTCACAACTTTCAATAAAAAATTATCTCTATTTAAGTTTTATTTTAACTTTGTATCAAGATTAAGGTAATTTTCTCAAAGGTTCAATTCCTGAGTCTATTGCCAGATTGCAGAAGCTTTAATTCATAACACTTTAATTTTCGGTCTGAGAAGTGCAGCAAAAAAATCATTATCAAATTTGCATCAACTGATAAATTTGCAATCCTTTTATCCCATCTTGCAAAATCCTGAATTGTTCATAATAATTATCAATTTCATTGCAGAAAAATCAACGCTATTAGTTATTTCATCAAAGGTAAGAAAAGAAAAGATACTCTTAGAAGTTACCAATTTTGTTTAAGAAGATAACAATTTATGCTCACAGACTAATAAACACATACAATTAAAAATCATAATGAGCAATTAAAAGTGATTAGTGATGACTGAAAGAACCTATGCCTTAGGATTGGGACTAATGATAATATTCTGAATGTAATGATGGCTGAAAGGATATCTATTCGTTACAGAATGAAAACTTAAAGTTTCATTACATTACCAAAACATAAGCATCTACACATGCTGATCCGTTAAATAAAATATATGACGAGATGCGGCGGCAAAGGCACAGTGAAAACCCTAGAACTGACTCTTCCCGAGTCATGAAAAAGAATCAAGTAGTAGAAAGTAGATTGCTTTTTGTACATGCAGTAAGCAAAATATAGTGCATACTATTTTTATGTACATGTGATATATAATTATAACAAACACATAGTCAATCTGAAATATTGACAAGTAAGCTATTTATATAACAAAAAAAGTAGGTTTAACTTGTCCAAAAAACGCCATGTTGACCATGCTTCTATAGGAGTTCTGCAAGATGAAAAAGATTTATAAGTTCAATAAATTAATATGTATAGTTAATGTTTGAAAAGATAAGATTGAAATTAGACAATAAATGAATTGTTATTTGTATGTTTTCAAAAGTAACTATAAATCGTAAACCATAAACTCTAGACAGTGTTACATAATTAAACAACTTGAATGTTGCTAAGAACCTAACCACTTTTTACTTAAGATCAGTTCCTTTAGATTTAACTGTCACATTAAAGAAATAGCTCAACTTCTAGAAAATATAAATAAGTGAAGCAAGTTACAGTGCAAAATTGAAGTTTGATAATATTTTAAAAATTATAGAATTATCAATCAGACGATGACATAACATAACATAACATCAAGATTACATACCAAACGCCACATCAAATAAATGTTTTAGGTAAAGATTCAACAATGAAAGAGTAAAGTGATTACTCGGTTAAAAAAAAATTGAATCAAGCTTGAAATGTAAGTTGTGTAACATAACAAATTGAATGCTTTAGGATTGAAAAACAAATACAAGTTCTGCAGGTGTTGGATGCGGAGTAGGTAAAACTTGGATTTTCACCACCATCGTTTCATTTTCAATAGCATATCAAGTATCAAGTTCATGTTTCATATTATTAACTTCATGCATGCCATGCTTAGCTCGTATGAAGCTTTCCATCACATCTCAGGTTTAGTGCAATTTTAATTTCAACCAAAGTTCATAGCTTCTTAAGTATGATGGTTAGCTCAATGGCATTATAGCTAATCACTTCAAACAATCTATTACTGAAAAACACAAAACAATGAATGTGAAGAAAAACAACATGCAGGTGAATTCATGATTTCTTTTACTTTATTTTCAAAGAACTAATAGAAGGTATGATCTAAAATCTCTTAAATCCACCAAGGTAGAGCATTAAGATGTTATGAATTAAAGTGTTATGAATTTAAAAGTTAAGGGACTACTATGCAATTTTCCTTGGAAACAGACCAATTTGCTTTTTGCCATTAAAATAAAATTAAAACCACCATCGCTCAACCGTTCTAGCACTGAGAGGGCTGTCGTTATTTGTCATAATTATTATAATTAATAGGAAATATAATTAAAAGGGGTATTTATCTACAAGTCTCAAAAAACATAATTAATTACATATTAACATCCACAAACTAAATATTTATGATTTGAACAAATAACACAAAATAAATTACAGATTAACTCTCAAAATCAGGGCTTGGTATGTAATTTAACAGAAATTTATGTATAATTACTGTCGTATTAACAGCATGTAAGATAATGATTTGATGTTGCGTTTATTGATATGGGAACCGGCAAAGCAATGCTCTTATACACATGATTTTTAAAAAAAATATTTTTATCATATTTTTTTAAGAATAATTACAATTGGGTCTGTGGGATTTAGCCCATGTTTCATATAGCTCTTTCATTAATAATTTGTTAATTTAGTTTGGGGCTAATTGCTGATAGGTTCTTATAGTTTATATATAATTATATTTTAGTTCACATTTTTTTTAACTTTCATTTAGGTTCCTAATATTTTTTAAAATCTTTTATTTATGTCTAAAATTTTTAATAGTAAACTAAGGCCCTGTTTGCCGCGAGGACCAAATCAGGACCAAAATGATACTAATTTAAAAAACAATAATAATAATAATAAATAAAATTTTTTCATCATTCTACATGAATTTTAATATAAAAAAAAATATTATTTTACTTCACATACTTAATAATTTTTCATGAAAATATATACTTTATTTTACATTCTAGACTAAAATATTCGAATCGAGTATTTTGGTCTAGAATGTAAAATAATATTAATTTTTTTATTGAAAATTATTGAGTATGTGAAGTAAAATAATGTTTTGTTTACATTAGGATTTGTGTAGAATGATTAAATTTTTTTATTTATTATTATTATTATTTTTTTTTTAAATTAGTATTATTTTGGTCCTGATTTAGTCTTTGTGCCAAACAGGGCCTAAAAGTAAGTCATTGGTTGAAGGGGAACAAGATAGAAACTCGGAAAACAAAACATTCAAATAGATATAAGTATTTGGAAATAACTCGTGTGGGACATCTTTAGGTCAAACTCAACCAACTATCCATCCCTACATACATAGGATAGGTGCTCAACACTACCCATTAGTCATCGTCACTATCCTACGATAGGCACGCGGCTTGATGTAACCAAAGAGTCATTAGATGCCAATGGGGTTCACAAAAAATAAGTGATGAGTGTTAGTAGCATCATAATGCCTCAAATTGCTCGTATTATTTATATCTGATAAAGTTTGCCAATCTGACAAAAAGTTATAATGCTATTTAAAATTATCATCCCGTTAGAAATGTAGATTCAGGAGTAATGGAACAAATACTGGAACAAATACATGGATACTAACGATGACATCTTAACATACAAAATAGGAGTACATTGAAAAATTGTCATCTGTTGAAAGCAATATATCTGAATAGAATGAAATATATTTGGACGACTTCGGTCATGTCACGTAGAATGTTGTAGCTATTTGATGAATGATATTTGAGAGATGATGTCTCCCAGTGCGTTGGTTACACTTAATGCAAATATCTTTTTGAAGAACAAAAAACATGTTCTTTTATTGGTTACCCGTTGATCGTATCAGTCCTACAGGTAAATTTAGATAATATGTGAATAGTTGTGATCGAACGTGTCAAACTTAATTTTGTCGTAGAATATGAGAATGAGTTTTTAACATTTATTCAGTTAAATATTATTTCAAATATGAATGAATTATGTTTGCTTCAAGTGATTGTACACATTCAGATGTTTCATTTAAGTTTTATATAAATTAAAATAATCTTTTTAATTTGAAAATATTTATAATATTAAATTCAACTTTCCTATTTTATTGATGCAGCTTTTATATGTTATCAACTTGACAAATAAGTGACTTTCAAGGTGGAAAAAAAAATAATGAAATTAAGTATAAGTTAAATCCCTAAGATATGATCTACACCCAATATCAAAAAATAGTATTATATTTATATTGTGATTGTTTTCAAAAAAAAGATAAAGCACCTAAAATTTTCTATAGTACTTTGAGATAACTTTTAAATATATTTATATTTTTGAATAATTTTAATGAGTTAATATAGTTGATAATTTATTACATCTTTACAAATAAGTTAGAAAAAAGTGCAAAAAAAAAATTGTATAGTAGATATAAGTAAAATGGTTTGAATGATACCTAATTAATTTCTAATGGTCCTTAAAAAAAATTGGCACTATTTTTGTTGTTAAAAACTATGAATCAAAGTATTATGAATCTAAAAATTAAGAGACTAATTTGTATTTTGGCATTAAATATAAAAAAACATTAGTCGTTTAACCTCAAAATTAGATATTTATATATATTATCATATACTTTAAATATATAATTATAAACTGCTTTTTCTTCGTCGAGATAAGAAAAATTTAATCATCGATCTTATTTAAGGGGGAGAAAGATTTAGTTATTTATTAATATAAAAATATTAATCATAATTATATATTTAAAACATGAGGTGATGAATTTAAATATCTAATTTTAAGAGTCAAATCAGTAAAAAGCTTTTCATTAATGTTGACATAAATAAAATTTAAAAAAACTATTGATCAAATATTCTAGCACTAAGGGGTTGCCGTTATTTGACCCTATTTATTTGATAATTAAAAATTAATTTAGTTTAATTTTAAACTGGCATATCACATTACACATAAAATATAATATTAAAAATTAATTTTATTTCATATCCTATATATATTACTAAAATAATAACTACCTTATGTCACATATATATCTCGTATATTCCAACATAATGATTAATTTTATTTCACATTACTCTCAACTTTTAATAAAAAAATATCTTTATTTAAATTTATTAATTTTAATATCAGTAAAATAAACCTTATAAATAGATAGGCTCTAAATTATTATTTGTCACTACCAGTGCTACACCTCACAATTATAATTAAAAGCATTTATAAATTCATCACCTAAAATTTTAAATATTATATCATCACTTAAGTTCAAAAGTTTTTTAAAAAAATATATGTAATTAATACTCAAAATTTTTGTGATATGTACATAATTATTGTTAGAAAATATCATTTATTTTATGTCCATATATATATATATATATATATTTTATGAATTCTTTTCATATAATCATTTTATATTGTGGGAAAATGAAAGTAACAATAAATTGATTATTACATTATGATTGGTGTTAATAATAAAAATGAATATTTATCTACAAGTCTCAAAAAAATATAATTAATTGCATATTTGTATTTACAAACTGAATATTTTAATTTGAACAAATAATTATACAAATGAAATTACAGATTACCTCCCAAAATCAGGGATTAGTGTGCAATTTCACAGGAATTAATGTATAATTTTTGTGGTCAAACTGTAATTATACAATGTAAGAGCACTAATGTATAATTATATTTGATTTTTGGAAGTAATTATTATTAATTAAAATTTCCTTTCAAAGAATAGTCAATTAATTAGTGCACAAAAACTTATATTAAAGAAGAAAAATTAATAAGCTATCACACTAACGGCATGAAAGATAATGATTTGATGTTCTTATACGCATAATTTTTTAAGATTATTTATTATGTAAATTTTTAAAGAATAATTACAATTGGGTCCATGGAGTTTATTCCATGTTTCACAAAAGTCGATAATTTTTGTTAAATTTTCTTTTGACATGCTTCCCTGATTTATAATTTATTAGTTTAGGGCATATTACTGATAGATTCTTATAATTTGCACACATAATTATATTTTAGTTTGTATTTTTTTTAAAATATTTACTTTACGTTCTTAATATTTTTTACGTTTATAGAATTTGATGAAAGATCAAAAAATAAAGCGAATTAAATAATTAGAACATATTAGGTTCCTACTCTTTTAATTAGGAACTTATGTGAATTTTTTTAGTAACAATAAAATAACAAACGTAATATAAAATTATTAATGGTATGAGATAACAATTTATAGAATAAATTACTAGCTCTGTTTGGCACAAGGATCAAAACAGGACTAAAATAGGACCAAATTAGTACTAATTTAAATAATAATAATAATAATAATAATAATAAATATTTTTTTTATATCATTCTACACAAATTTTAATATAAAAAATATTATTTTACTTTACATACTCAATAATTTAAAATAAAAATATCAATTTTATTTTATATTCTAGACTAAAATATTCGAATTGAGTATTTTGATCTAAAATGTGAAATAAAGTTTATATTTTTATTAAAAATTATTGAGTACGTGAAGTAAAATATTATTTTTTATATTAAAATTTGTATAGAATAATTAAATAAAATTATTTATTATTATTATTGTTGTTTTTTAAATTAGTACTATTTTAGTCCTAATTTTGATCCTCGCGCCAAACATGGCTAGATTCCAGACCCACAAATCTTGCTAAATTACATATAGCATTAAAAACCAACTAATACCTTTAATAAATTTATTTTAGTTTCAAAAATATTTGAATATTTTTATAAAAAATGTAATATTAAAAATTAATTCTATTTTATATTTTATATAAATTTAATATTAAAAATAGTATTATTTTGCATACTATACATTATTAAATAAATTAGTTTTATTTTTATTATATGTAAATTTTTATAATAAAATAATTTTATTTGACATGATTTATAAATATCACCCCAAATTTTTATTTTCATCTGAAAAACAAACTTACATAAAATGATGTTTAAGAGGCAAGTTAACATGATGTTATAACAAAAGGTAAAATTCATTAAAAAAAAAATAATCATAACTGAAATTTTGTAACTAAAATTTTTGAATACTATCTTTATTTGACTCTTTCTATAAAACTTAAATTATTAGTAATATGTATATAAATAAGAATATAACATATATGAAAACATTAATAAAAATTTTCATGCAGCTACTAATTGCTAAATTTTCATACACTCAAGTTTTAATTTTTTGAATGAGAATTAAATCTTAACTAAGTGTGCACTTAAAGGTCTTTTTTTTTAAGATAAAAAAGAAGAATGCATGTTATATAATTGGGATAATTACTTACATGCCACACAATTTAGTTTTATTTATACCTTACCTATCCATTCTTAGTTAATTATGCTATGCACACTCAAAATATTATAAAATCTTACATACATATATTTTAACTTATTTTTATTATAATGAGTAATCATAATTTTTCAATAACCTGTCCTTTAATCGTATATATTATGTAGAAAAGTTAAAGAAATCAGCGATGAATTTCTCGTAGATATGCTATCGTTAAAAAAGTTGATGCATGTCAAAAACGTTTATTTCTTTGACTCTCATAATTTTTAGCTATAATTCATCTTAAATAATTTCAACTGAGTAAATTGTTTACAAATGGACTCATATCTCTTAGGCTTTGTTTGGTTGGAGGAAAAAAAGATGATTTGGAAAATATTTATGAAAATTTTTAGAAAAATATATATGATGTGAAATGAAGTGAATTAGTTATATTAAAACTTGTGTTGGATGTGAAATAAAGTTATTGTTTAATATTGGAATTTGTGTAGGATGAGATATAAAAAAATAAATAATTTTTTTTTTGAAATAAATTTAAGATTTTAGTCATGGCTAAAATAATCCATTTTTTTAGTCAGTTGCCAAACAGAGCCTTAGATGTCAAAAGACTTGTGAAAAAGCAGGCTCTCTAATGTGTTATAAAAAAAATTTAAGTATGAGAATTTCTTTAGAAAAGATATTTTTAGATTAAGAATTTGGTCCTTACTTCATAGAAATCACTTTTAAAAAGAGTTAGGCACATTCAGATGTTTAACCTGAAGACTATTACGTCTTTTTCAGTCATAAAATGATTGTTATCATAAGTATACTATGTGGTTAATACTGCTACTAAGTAAAAATCTAGGTAAACTTAGAAAGCATAAAAAGATTTTTATCAAAAGGTTGAGTCCAACGATGTTGATTCAAAGCAAAGACGATCAAGTGTTTTAGATTGTTGCTATTGTTGATGCTGAAAAAAGAAAGAACAAAGTGGGGCTTCTATCTTTATCTAAAAAGTTAGTGTGAATTAGATGAAAATCTTATAATTTTTTGGTGAATCATCATAGAAAGTCATCAGAATTAAATCTTATTAACTAGTTTTTGGGACTGTAGAAATAATGAAAAACTCGATATCCCATGTCAATTTTCATACATATCTATATTCAATTAATACAAAAACTTACATATTTGCTCATCTAAATTTGAATTCAAAGTTTATTTTATTAATCGGATGACGTTTTTGAAAATAGTATTTGTTTTCTTAATCAAACAAACTTTCTTCAACAAGGGTTAATGCTTCGAATCTTCGATTGCAAATTTGCAACTACTTATTTTCATTACGTTTCTCCCATTGAATAATTTCTACATAAACTTGCTTGTTTTTTTTTGTTACCTTATTTTATAATTCTATATTCCTATGGCCCTGTTTGTCAATGGGCTAAAAATCATGGCTAAAATTACTCATGGCCAAAATCTTAAATTTATTTTTAAAAAAATATTAAAAAATTATTTTATATCTCATCTCACACAAATTCCAACATTAAACAATCACTTTATTTCATATCCAACACAATTCTTAATAAATCAATCAACTTTATTTTATATACTACACAATTTTTAATATAACCAACTTATTTTATTTCACATCATATATATTTTTCAAAAATGACTAAAAATTTAAACTAAATTTTCTTTTTTTTCTTATTACCAAACAGAGCCTGTAGCTACATAAATTGCCTGCCTTGATCTCTTTTTTTTTGTTTTATCTAAAAAAATATCTTCATCCACTATCATTAAAAAGAGAATAAAAAAAGGAAAAAAAAATAGTTTGTGATAGCATAGTGAGATTATCCATCTCTCAAGAAGCTTATCACTTTCTAAGTGAAGGATTGGTGCTTTTAGATATTTGCTTAGAGGCCAATATTAAATTGTGATTTTTATTAAAAAAAAAATTTGTAAGCCTTTTTTTAGCATGTGGACTAATTTTTAAATCATATATTATAATTAAAAAAATATTGATCCATCCATACATTAAGACAAAATGAAGTTAATAACAGCTCATAAGTTCAACTATGGCTTCATAAAAAAAAGAGTTATGTAAAATATGATCAATGTCTTGTTTTTTCTGTCATTATTTAAATCATAATTGATATAGGGGATAAGTTATTTATAGGTACTTATGCTATATAGTCAAGTGCACTTTGGTCCATATTTTTTAAAAAAAAAATATTTACCGTCGCTTTAAAAAATAGACTTACTTCATCCAAACCGTAATATTTCTTACATATCAGTTTTAATTATAATTTATCAACATGGTACATAATTTAATTTTATTTATGTTTTACTCATCCATTCTTAGTTAATTATGCTATGTACACTGAAAACATTACAAAATCTTACATACACATATTTGAGTTAAAACTTAATCAAAATTTATTTGAAAAAAAAATATTCTGTTAGTAAATCATTAAAATTATATTTTTACTCTTAATAGTACATATTTTTCTCTTTCTCAATATCATACTAAAGCGTTGATTTGTTCTAAAATCAATTCACATCGCGGATGTCTCATTCCTTTGCCGCCAACTAAACATTAAGATTTTAGAATTTTCACTCAAAATATATTTAAATATCTTAAAAATAATATGATGAACGGCTCAGATTTTTTATAATCTAACTATAGTTAGGTTATTGAAAAATTATGATTACTCATTATAATAGAAATAATTTAAAATATGTGTATGTAAGCGTAATTAACTAAGAATGAAGGGGTAAGGCAATAAAATTAAATTGTGTGATATATAAGTAATTATCTCTATTTTTTATTAGTTTTACTAGCTAGCAATGATATACAAATAGTAGAAATTGTAATTACGAAATATTAAAAATGATATCTAGGCAATATTTAAGATTTCGATAATAAGAATAATTTGATATTTTTGTATACAATAACCCATTATATTGAGTGGAGTTTTTGATTTAATGTAATTTAAAAATTATTGTGACATAAATGTTAATATTATCTGTAGTTATTATCGTGAATTAAAGTGTAATGATATTAAATTTGAGAAACCTAAAATAATTTATTTTTAAAATTACAATCTCCACTCAAATTCAACGTCCGCTACTTTTTTTTTTAATCATAGCTAATATGTTTGTAAGAGAGATGGTATTAAGATGTCACTTAATTTTAAGCGATATCTTAATATCATATAAATAAATAATTTTATAATTTTTTATAATATTATTTTAATTATATTATTAAATTAAAATATTAACGCGCTGGTGCCGGGTTCCAAGTCCCGGATGAAAAATACGATGGGTTGCTTTAGACAGTCGACAGTCAGCGTAAAACTTATCGAATCAATCATGACATGAATTCTTTAGAAAATTACGCTAAAGTTAGGGAGTTCCTTGGAAGCGATGCGCTGTATTGCTTGAATACAATGAAAAATGGGTAAGGGCCGCTGCTTCGGCGCCCGGATGTAGTAAAAATGAGCAAGAGTCCCCACATCATGGACGAATGTGGGTAAAGAAACTAGTTCATCATACTAGAACTCAAGTCAGTAGGATTAGATTAGGAACTTGGAATATAGGCAGCCTGACGGGCAAGCTAATAGAGTTGATAGATATTATGATTCATAAAAAGATTAATATTTTTGTGCCTGTAGGAAACAAAATAGGTTGGAGAGAAGCTAAGAAAATTGTGGCTTAGGTTTTAAACTTTGGTACTCTGATAAGAATAAAAACAAGAATGAAGTGAGTATAATTTTGGATAAGAGCTTGAAGGATCACGTAGTGGAAGTTAAGAGAAATTATGATAGAATTACGACTTTAAAAATTATAATCAATGGAATGATTGTTAACATTGTAAATATGTATGCTACCCAAGTTGGCTTGGATGCGAGCATAAAGAAAAATTTTTAGAATGATTTAGAAGAGTTAATACAAGAGATACTTCAGGAAGAAAAATTATTTATTTGAGGAGATTTAAATAAATATGTTGAAGTGTTGCTGAGGAATTTAATGGTATCCATGGTGGATATGATTTTGAAGAGATAAATGAGAAGGGTAAAACTATTTTAGAGTTTTTTTAACATATGATTTTGTAATTGCTAATACTTTATTCAAGAATAGAGAGGAGCATGTTATCACGTACAAGAATGGAACTTCAAAAACTCAAATTGATTATTTTCGTATAAAAAAACGAAATCGCTTCGATTGTAAAGTAATTTCAAGTGAATGTTTGACTATCCAACATTGATTAATGATTTTAGATTCCAAGATAAAGTATTGGAGAAGAAATAATAAGTTAAAATCTTATCGTCGGACTCGATGATGGAATCTAAAGAATGAGAACAATATAGAGCGCAATGAAAACAAAGAATTCATGTAGCCGACTTTACCTAGTAGGATTAAGGCTTGATTGTTGTTGTTGTTGTTATTAAATTAAAAAATTATATTTTTAAGTAATATAATATAATATCACAATAACATTAAATTAAAATTTTTAAAATGGTGTAAGACATTAATTATTTTTATTCGTACATGTTGGTTCATAAAGACATTAATTATTTTTATTTAAAAATATTGATGTCATTTTCAATAAATATGAAGTGTGAGAATAATATATAAGATGATTAAATTATACTCTACTGTCATTTACTGTTAGTTAATATGAATCATATATTTAACATATAAATAAGATAACCTGATAATTAATTTATTTTATATGTAATTATCCTATAAAATAATTAATTAGAATTAGATGTTGAAATGATTTGAAATAATCACAAAAGATAACAAAAAATGTCATATCAATCTATGTTTAAATTTAATTATTTATATATAAAAATTTAGATGTTCAACTATATAAGATTGGTGATTTAATGCCATTATATGAACTTGTTCGTTTATTTTTTTTAAAAAAATATTTTTTATAAAGCTGTTAAGGAGCTGCTTTCAAGCCCAGACAACATACATCAGATTAAAACTCTATCAACTTACATTAAATTTTATTTTATTTTAGGCAAAATTTTTATTATTATCTTAATGATAATAAATTTATTTTAAAAATATCTTGAGGTGATGAATATTATCCTTAAAATTTTCAATTAATTTTCAATTCAAACTTTGTTACTATTGATCTAGCTCTTAATGAATATTTCGATTGTTTAATTTTAATTTTATTTTAGACAAGAAAATAATCAAATGACAAAATTTGAGTAGGGCAACAAATTTGATTTTGATTTGGCTCAATTCTATTTTATGTCAGCTCAAATTTGAGAAATAATGTCGATCTAGCTCATTAATTAGCTCATTTAGATTGAATTAATTTTAATTTAATTTGACTTTCGATCAAACAATAAAACGGGGGTAAATTACTTCAAGTCTTTAAGTTTATAGTATAATATTATGCAAATTTATAATTTTAAAAATTTAATATTTAGATTTTTAATTTTTAATATAATTATCAATTAAATTATTTTATAATTCTTTAACTATTAAAATTTTGTAAAACTTATGCGCAGTTGCGTCGTGCACCGAGAGAGATACGAGAAATTTTATAAAATTTTGATTATAAAAAATTTAAAAATAAAATTTCATTAATAATTATATCAATAGTTTGTTGGACCAAGGTATTATATTTTAAAATTTTAAACTTATATGATATAATGCATTGAAGTTAGATACCTGAATGTAATTTATTCAAAAAGCAATTTTAACAGCCCTACTTTTTTATGAGTGAGATGGCTCTGCCAAGCGGCGTTAAGTGGGTGATGGCGAATCAACGGCTGATATGCGCCCTTGGCCAGACACACACGAGCATCGACAGTTCTGTCGTTACAGTCAACTAACGGCCGTCCGGTCCAAACCGGTTCACGGGCCACCGAATAACTCGAATTCGTTGATTCGTGTCTGATCTCCGATAGCTCACCCTCTTCTCCTTCCCTCTACTCTACTCATCTCTCAGGCCACAGTTCTCTCTCTTCCCTCCAATTCTGAGATCAGCAATGGCGGTAGGGATCGCCCAGATCAGTCTATGGCTTTGCCCTCTAGTCGACTCGAATCAAATGGTTCATTCAACTTCTTCCGCCAGTTTCGATGGTTAGGGTTAGGGTTTTCGTTTGCCCTCTAGTTTGTCCTTTATAATACGGACATGCCCTAGCTCTCTGGCCTCGCCTTCCCCTCCCCTGATCATCGCCCGATGGGTTCGTCTTTGAATTTTCCAAGCTGGAAGAAATACTAATTAATTTTGCTGTTTTTTTGTATTCTTTCGCGAAGAATTGGTAGGGATTTGCTGTTCTTTGACTTGTTTCTTGGGTAAGGCGACTTGATCCTTGTATTTACGGAATGGACTTGTGAGGGCTTACCCTGGAGTGCTACTTATCATGCTTGGTGCGGTGGAAGCTTGAAGCCACCAGGAAGATAGCAGTGAATTCGCTGAGCGGGAGGTGTTCCCGAGGAAGAGAAGTATAGAAATTGCCATGGCTGAATCTCTTCTGACCTCTTTATCTATGGAGAGCCACCACCCTTCTACCTTCCTTTCAATGGAACCCACCGGCGCCGGCGCCGGCGCCGGCTCCGGGTCCATGGGTGTGACTCTCGTGGAATCTGATCGGGAGCTCAAGATACAGCAGCGCCAGCATCTGGCCCTCTCCCGCCCAGCACCTGACATTAACCTCCCCCTCTCTGTTGACCGTTCTCCTCTTCCACAATCCTGGAGCGCTCCATGTGAAATCCTTGAGGTTGGGCTTGGCCCCCAGATCTACGAGGCCGAGGCTACCGTTCTCCATCTACCCAGGATCTGCAGTCGCAAGTGCATGAAGAGGGGGGACAGCATCTGGGGCGCATGGTTCTTCTTCAGCTTCTACTTCAAACCCATGCTCTCTGAGAAATCCAAGGAGAAGATCGTCCGTGATGGGAACGGATTTTCTGGCTTTGATAAAACTGATCTGAAGCTCGACGTTTTCCTTGTGCAGCATGACATGGAGAACATGTACATGTGGGTTTTCAAGGAGAGGCCTGAAAATGTGTTGGGGAAGATGCAGCTCCGGAGCTACATGAACGGGCACTGCCGGCTCGGCGAGCCGCAGTTCCCTTTCAGTGTTGACAGGGGGTTCGTTCGATCCCATCGGATGCAGCGAAAGCAATACCGGGGGCTGTCGAACCCCCAATGTATCCATGGGATTGAGGTACTGAAACTGCCCAATTTGACTGGCGTCCCAGATAGTGATATCAAGAAGTGGATGGAGCTCACCGGAAGGGACATCAACTTCTCAATACCACCTGAAGCTAGCGATTTTGAGTCATGGAGAAATCTTCCCATCGCTGACATTGAGCTTGAGAGACCCCTTCCTCTATCAAAGAACAATCTTCAGCTTCAGGAAAGGAGATTGTTTGGTGGGACAGGATTGAATCTATCAACCCAGTCTTTGAGTCATTCTACTGATCCCATGGAACTTTCTCCACATTGCAGCAAGCGTCGGGCTCCCGACGACGATTGCTGTTTGCCTGTTATTGCTTTTCCAGATAGGCCTCAAGATATGGAAATCCACCTTGCCGAGCCTTCCTGGATCAGTGACTTCAGTGGTGTGATGAGATATGCATCCGGCCCAGTGACTGCTGCAAAAACAATATATGAAGATGAAGACGGTTATCTCATAATGGTTACCTTGCCCTTCTCTGATCAACAGAGAGTGAAGGTTTGCTGGAGGAACACTCTCAGTCATGGCATAGTGAAGATATCTTGCTTCAGTACAGGAAGAATGCCTTATTTAAAGAGACATGATCGAACATTCAAGATGGCAGATCCATCTCCTGAGCATTGCCCTCCCGGGGAGTTCGTAAGAGAAATTTCTCTCGCCACTCGAATTCCCGAAGATGCTAATCTGGAAGCTTACTATGATGAAACTGGCACTGTTCTTGAGATCATGGTACCCAAGCATCCTGCGGGTCCTGAAGAACATGAAGTTCATGTGGCCATGCGGCCTCCTCATCTTTGAACCAATGATCTTCTGTTCAGTTGACAATAATCAAGCTCAAGCTAGAATTGCTGGCTGCTGGTCAAACATCATCTTCCCACTAACCAGGTACCATCATAATAGAACTCCTTGAAGTCAAATACTTCAGTAGAATTCGTTCTACTGAATATTTTCTTCTCTTTTTATTTACAAAGTTGTTCTTTTGTTCTGCTATCCGTCAGGGTAATGGTGCAATAAAACAGTTTAGTAATGTTGTTGTAATTTGTCAGAAATGCAGCAATATTTGATATTTCAACGAGGACATGTTGATTTGTCTATTTATTTGAAATTTGGCACAACTTAGTTAAAGAATTCTTTGAAGATGCTTGATTATTTCTTCAATGGTATTATTATTGTTATTATCATCATCATTATTTTTATTGTGCTTTTTGTCTGTGGTGCTACATATTATTACTTGTTTTCCAGTTAATTGAAGTCATCCCAAAGCTAGTTATTTAATGATACATATGCTAATATGGTTTCTCCCTTTTGAGAAAAAGATTTCAAATGAGTAATGCATTAAAGAAGTCAAACTGATTTTTTTTTGCTCTTGCTTGCTTTGTGGCTGTTGTTTTGACCGAATTGAGCCCATTAGTAGTCTGTTCAAGTTCATGTTCATTTATTAAAACTGAGCTTGAGCTTGTTTTGAGCTTGATCGATGAACATAAAGATCTGTTTGAGCTTGACTCGTGTGATTTGCAAACGAATTCACTAATGTATTTTACCCACATTTCTTATAAGATTAGTTTAACAATTTACTTAGTTGCTATTTGTCATTAAATTAATGGTTAGTGAGTAATGCAGAAATGTATTTAAACATTAGATCTTTCAGACGAAGCGCATACTAGTCCTATTATATTTTCATATGAAAATAAAATTTTTTCTATTACCTTAGACAATGCTTTTAATAATAATGTTGCAATTGATTTTTTACAACAATATTTGAAATTTCTTTTACTAGAATCTCTTTTTCATAGTTGATGTCCCTATCACATTATAAATTTATGTGCTTTTGCTACTTTTATTATTGAAATGTTGCTCTTAATAAAATTAAATAAGTAGCAAAACGGATTTATTTGAGTTCAAATGTTAGGCGTGAATAAAAACTAGTTTGTGTAAGTGCCAACAAAAATTGCATCAAATTTTCTTTGTTTGTTGAAACTAGATGGAATTCTCTCAATTATTTGAATGAATTGGTTTTACCCTATGAAGATTTTCTAATTGCATTTTATAATTTGTATACAATTAACGATGATCTTCAGCATTCTTATGATTGCGTTTTCTTAAAAAGAAGTTTTGAGTTATTTATTTTAAAAAGGCTATTAAAAGTTTTTTTTTTGTTATTACTACCCTATTTTTCTATTATATATTTTTCAAATTTTTCAAAAACTTTTAGAATTTCAGCTCAAATTAATTTTTCAATTTTTGTCGCAAACATCAAGGAAAAATTAGAAAAAAGGTAAATATCATTCAGGTCTCAGAGGTTTGAGGGTATTATCAAGTAGACACACGATTTCAGAAATCTATAAATGTGTTTCTTAATATTGATATTAATATTTCAATCAGGTTCTTTATATAAATTCTAATTAAATTTATTATTAAATTAAAATTTTAAATATAAAATGACAAAAATAACTTCATCCATCTCTTATCCAAATAATGCACCAGTCGTCGCCACCATGCGCGGTGGTCTTGGGACTCTGTGGCCTCCGTGTGAGCGCCAGTATGGCCGTCCGAATGCATTCATAGGTCATATCGAGTGCGTGCAATGGCTGTGTGAAACATCATTCTTGCACAGGCTCCCCTCGTCTAGTGGCCACACACGACAATAAGGTCTGTGACAGTTGTGGCCACCATGTGGTCCAAATGAGAGGTAAAAGAGATAAGAGGGGTATTTTTGTCATTTTATATTTAAAATAAATTTTCTAGAAAAAAATTAATGCCAATCTTAAAGACTTTATCAAAAGATTTTAAAATAGTGAACTTACTCGATATTACACTTAAATCTTATAGATTTAAATCAGATTTACCCTTTAAAAAATATTGAAAAAAGAAGTCCTCTCTTATATTGCATAGCTTCAATGTTTAATACCCACTAAGAGGCGTAAGTTATTGAGGTTTTTTACACGAAATATTCTAATTTTTTGGAGAAATATACTGATATTGAAAAGGCAATTAGTTTTTTAAACATTCCAAAATTTGTGTTCTCTTACATTAAACAGGCAATGAATAAGAACGCGGGATAAGTTGAGGCACAGCAGGAATGCAAAAGATGATTAGCATTTTCAATGTTCTCAAGTGGGCAACGGTGCTGGGGGCGCGACGCTATTGGATGATCAATTTATTTCAAGCAGAATTTTCACTCGACGTTTGAGATCCCACCACACGGCATCGATTTGGCCGGATAGATAATCCATGGCATGAGATTGTTATTTGAGTATCAAGCAAAGGGGGATGACATCCAAAACACGAAACCGCGCCAAAAATGCGTCGAAACCTCGTCGAAATCGCGCCGATAATGCGTCGACATCGCCTCAAAATCGCGTCGAAACCGCTTCGAAAACAGCGTTGCAACCGCGTCCCAACTGCGGCAAACACGCGTCGAAATTGCGTCAAAAGCTCATCGAAACCGTGTCGAAAACGCACCGAAACCGCGTAAAAAGGGACCGAAACCGAGCTGAAAACACGCCAAAAATGCGTCGACACCGAGGGAGAAAACACGTCGACACCGAGAGAGAAAATGCGTCAAAATTTCGCCGAAAACACATCAAAATTGCTCCATTTCCGGTGCTGCGTCAAGTAAATGGAACCTGAAAATTTGGCCCAACCGGAATAAGCAGTAACGGGCCAGAAACTTTTGGCCCACTAGGAGCCCAACCTGAAGAGTAACTTGGGCCAACCGGAACAAAAAACGGGCTCAGAAAATCGCCCTACAGAGGAAAAGAAGAAAAAAGCCCAATCTGAGCTTAAAGCCCAAAGACAAGTCCAATGAAAATTCTGAAAACGTCTTTTTTGACCTGAAATTTTGAAATCAGACATCATTTGACCAGAAATTCTGAAAACACTCTCTTTGATACAAATTTCCAAAGAACTTGAAGAACCATGATGAAATTATTGCAGATAATTTTTATTAAAATCTTTTGTCACAACTGATTTGTCATCTTCTAAAATCTCTCCAATAGGGATGATGTTCGCATTAAGAAAATCGTTTGCAAAATCATCACCTTCGGGGAAACACTTGCAATAACCATAAATATTATCGGGACATTCTTCATGAATAAATTCCCAAGAAGATTTATGTTTTTCAAAGTCGACACATAAATATGCTTTATTCCCAAAACTTCTACGAGGCAGTATTTTATATGGGGTAGAATTCATAGGAGAAGTTGGGCCTTGCTTTAGAACACAAATCGTTTTATTTGAGCTTCTTTTTTCTACTTATTTTTTTCCTCTTTGAGTCTCCGTTGAAAAAGGCCATTACTTTTGGGCTTTATTTTCTTGAGCTTTTTTTATTCTTTTTTGATTTCTTTTTTTCAACTTTGATCCATGGTTCACCATATGTGTCATCACCAATAGGTAAATCAAGGCCTATATGACTCTAAATAGGTCTTCCCTGCTTTCATCTTTGGCCAAAAGTTCAATTAGTTGTTTAGAGGGCGACTCTGCCATCACTATTGCGGACCTTCACCGGACAGTCAGAGAATACCCTCCCGACAAGACCATGGCCCAGATTGCTGAGCTTTTTTGTGCCTTCAAGGCATATAGGATATCTCATGTTTATAGAGCCGCTAATAGAGCGACTTTCGATGACACATGGCGTAGGGGCATGTCCCTCCCACTCGATTTTTGTGCGATCCTCAACGAGGATCGAACCTTTTGTACCTGATGTATCTTTTTACTGTTATAGTATTATAGGCTACGGCCGAATTTCAAAAAAAAAGTTCAATTAGTTGTTTCTTGTACTTTTGGCGTTTGAGCTAATAAGTAACCATATGAAGGTATGGTATTTTTAAGCCAATAATGTTGGTATTGTATGGCTCGCATGGTAATCTTGGTCAGAAATTGGATAATGAATATCCATCTTTATGTTTCATTTGATTTCTAATTAAAACGTTTATCCTTTTATTTTTAAATTGGCTGAAAACAAATTTTGTTTTTTTTTTTTTCATTTTGAAGCGAATCCTCGGCGACTTTAACCTCTATTATCATCGTATATTTTGCTTCATCATAAAATATTAGCTCGCGAATTTTGTCCATAACTCAAACCGACTTTCAATCATCTACTGCATGTTTTACAGGATTTGAGGGATTTGGGCAGTATGTCAGAGATATGATTAGCTCATTGGAGGTTTTTGAGAACTTGAGGCTAAATTTTTGAGAACGTAAGACTGTAAATAAAAATCTTAAAAAGGCTGCTTGTTTTGAAGGTAAATCTGGGGTAAACACACCAAACGCTTTCAAAGAGGATGTAGATAACCCGGGGTATCTACCCCTGCAACCCAATTCACTCTTACCTCCTGCCTCCCTCCTACAGGAAAGCTCAGAAAGTACTGACCGCTCACTCTTAACCCTGATTAACACAAGTTAGCAACCAAACACAATTCTGATAAAAATCTCCTATCCTGCCCAAGGGGAGGTAACATATTAATGAGGTTAATATGCCCAAGGTTAACTGACCTTACCCCAATTCCAAACAGGCTAAGATAAATACATATGATTTAAATAAAAGAGGATTGATTCATACCTCTGTTATAGACCAGCTAATAACCAGAGAACTAATAAGAACATGCGTCCTGGTCTACAGGTGGACCCAAAGATTAAAAAGTCTCCCAACTGATATAGTTAACGTAAAAGGATTAAATCCCAAAGACACATCAATATCTCCGGAAAACTCCACAATATGCCCCAAGTAACAAACAACCTTGATCCAATTTGCGGCTGGCTGGCTGAAACTGGAGATCTCACCAAACTTTCCAATAAGCTAGAAAATTTTACTTCTCCGATTCAAATATTAAATCTAAGATGAAATTTTTGTGAGTACAAAGATCGCTCGTTCTTACCTACAAGGCCGTGCAATATCTAAAAATAAAGAAGCAACTCAAATTAAATCCGAATGATTGCAGAATAAAATAAGCCAAACCAACGAAGCAAGATGCTGCGGACCTCCAACGCGGCAGGGGTTTGCGCGAGCTAAAGAGGCCTCTCCACCGAATCACGTGACTAGATTCTTTGAGCGTCCTCAATGCAACGTACAAAACCTGTAGCCTGAGAACGAATCGAAAGAGGGGAGTGAAAGTGAGGGGAAAGCGGATTTAGGGTTTTGGTAGATTGAAGTGAAGAGAGTATCATCCAAAAAAGACGGACCAGTTGTAGACGGACAGGTAGAGGTTGCGGACGCTGGAGAGGGGAAAAGCCGGCGGAGGGTGGCGCAGTAGATTCGAGGTGGATGTGCGAGAAGTCCCGGCCTTATGAGCAGGAATAGCAAGCTTCAGCCGCAAAAGAGCGACCGGAGGGCAACGGGGGAGCCGACGGCGGATTACCTACCAACTACTACAATTAAACGAAGAAGACAACGACACGGAGACAGACGCTTTATTTTTACAGCCCTGTAAAAGTTTTAATTACATTTAAAATTTGTAATCTTTTACATTTGTGTCCTATATTTAATAATAATAATAATAATAATAATAACCTAGTACTACAGTAAATATGTTATTTTATTACAATCAAAAAAGAAATATTATTTTATTTAATCTCATCCATATTAATAATTACATTGTATGCACTATAATTTCTAGAAAAATTAAATCCATATTATGTTATTTTTAGTATAATATTTTTAATAATTTATATATAATAAAAATATAAATAATATATTTTATTAAATATAAATGAGTAATATAAAAATAATAAATTTATTGTGCATGAAGATAATTATTGAAAACAAGTAAAAATTATGTATTTAAATAAATGATAAATTAATAATTTCAAAAAAAATGTAATAAGAGATATTAATGAATATAGTAGTATGAAAAATCCCACTAATCTATCAAATTAATCTTATTAAAATTAATTTTGGTAAATATACACATTGAAAAAAAATAATCTTAAGATATATTATTATTTGATGTAATTTAATGTTAAAATTGAATTATATAACATATTTGATTAAATTATGATGGATTATTTTTTATGATATTTAGTGTTTAGTGGTGATAATAATTAATAAAATAAATATTTTTATTATTTTAAATATTTATTATTATTTTTTATATTACGTTTGTATTTATAATATTTTTTAAAATAATGATTTGGCCGGACTGTAAATTGGTTAATGTAGTCCCCATTTTTATAACATTGGCCAGCATTTCATATTTTTAATGATTAAAGTTATTTATTTTTTTATTTTTATTTTTATTTTTATTCTTTGATAAATTAAAGTGATTTATTGATTACAATAATCTATGATTTTTCTCGTGAATTTAAACTCGGCCTCTGCGGCGAGAAACACCGTTTAACGTGTCGGCGTTATGTCGGAACCCTAATCTAGCCCGGCGATATTCCCACCTGCCGGCGGTGATGAGGAAGGCCCACCGCCTCGCTGCAACTGGAGATCTCACGCCGCAAAAGAAAGCTCTCGCCCTCCTCCTCGCCCTCCCAGTCCTCACCCTGTCCATCCTCCTCTTCTCGGCCCTTGGCCCCGGCCGGCCGTTCGTCTCAACTAGCCGCACTGTCCCGTCGGCTGGCTATATCCGGCCTCCCAAGCTTGCCTATCTGATCTCTGCCTCCCGGGGCGAGGGGCGACAGGTCAAGCGGCTTCTACAGGCGGTATATCATCCTTGGAACTACTACCTACTGCAGCTCGACCTCGCCGTGTCGCCGGAGGAGCGGGGAGATCTGTTGGACTACGTCGAGTCCGAGCCGACTTTTATCAAGTTCGGGAATGTGCGGGTGGTGGGTGAGGCCGACGCGGTTACCCCCAAGGGGCCGACGGTGGTTTCGTCCACGCTTCACGCGGTGGCGATTTTGTTAAGAGAGGCGAGAGATTGGAACTGGTTTATTAACCTGGGAGCTGCGGATTATCCCCTTATGCCCCAAGACGGTAACTTTTGCTCACTTGTTTTTGGATCATGCCATTATAAATGAACAGTGTTACTTTTGATTGGAGCACGAAATTAAAATAGAAGATGGTGGCAGATTCGCACTTCCGTTAATTATTTTAAAAGAAGACATTTGATTAAAATTAGCAATGTTTTTAGAGGGCCATCTTTTCCTTAAATTGGAAAGTAAAATAATACCATTATTGTTGCAGATGCCTTTGGCTGCATCTTTCATCTTACTAACTTCAGTAGGCCCTTCAAGCATCTTGTTTTGTGTTCATGTTGTTATTGGTGTGTAAATGAGTTCCCTTTCCACTTGCGAGATTTCAAGCTAGCTCTTGGGTCTTCTCCGTCTTTCTTTCCTTATCGGTATGAAAATAAAGCCTCTCTCCACCTGTGATATTTTAAGCCAGTTTTTTCTTCTTTGTGCATCTTCCCCTCCACTTCCCTTCTCTTTTTTTTTCTCGTCTTCTCATCTTCTATTGCTTTGCAAACTGTTTTTTTGTGAAATGAAAAAAAAAGTTACCCTTTCTTTATTTGAATCTTATCTGGTAATAGCTTGACTTAGCGGGAAATATGTTTGTAAACGTACGTTTCATTTGCTGCTTAATTCCCTGTACTTTAAGCTTTAAAAAAAAAAATCCTGTTCTTTTATTCACAGCAATAACATGGAGCAAAATTATTGTAAAAAAAAAAACAAAGAGCTCAAATTTCCTCGGACAGTTAAACCAGCAAAGTTTTGGAAATTATGCCACCCGATTTTACTAATTGAGTTATTAAGTTAGGTAAATTTTACTATTTTACCAACTTCTCCCTTTCTTTCTTTTTTCTCTCTTCGAATATAACCTCCATTGTTGTTGATGTCGTTTAGTCGCCGCCTCTTTGTTGTCTTGTTGCAATCCACTTTTCTCACGGGCATCATCACCTCAATGCCACAATCGAACTGAGCCTCTTTTCTTCGATCCTCTCTCCATCCTCCCATCTTTCTTCTCTTTTCTCTTTATAGCAGCACACTACGCCCCCCCCCTCTCTCTCTCCATTTAGTTTCTCTCAAATACAACTATGTTGACCGCCCTCCAGTTCATCCATTTCACCTCTATACATCTTTCTTTCTTCCTCATTCCCTCTTCACCCATCTCTTTTCCTCTTCTCTTTCTCTCTCTCTCTCTCTCTCTCTCTCTCTCTCTCTCTCTCGTTCTCTCCTTGTCTTTCTTTCTTACCTCTCTCTCTCTCACCCTTCGCTATTTCCAGTCGACTCTGGAGATAGAATTTTGAGAGCTAGAGAGAAGGAAAGGAAAGGAAAGAGAAGGTTTCAATGACATTTTGAGGAGAGGGAGAGAGGGCATCGCCGATGAGGTTGTCGGGGACGAATGCAGAGGCATTAGCGAGGAAAGTGAAGGTGCTTGTGACTTCCCAAGAGAGTGGGTTAGAGGGAGGAAGAGCACCATTGATGAGGTTGCATGGAGAGTAAGGTTGTTGGGGGAGGAAGGTGGAGGCATTGACAGGGAAAGAGAATGTGTTGATGAAATTGCCCGTAGAGGGGATAAAATTGTCGAGAGAGGCGGGGGAGGGAACCTCCTAGGCTGTAAATGAGTCAAGTTTGTGCGAGCTGGTGCTCGCTTGAATTCAAAATTTTCGAGTTCAGGTTAGCTTGAACTTGACTTGAACCCGAAATGATTTCAAGTCGATCTAATTTGACTTGAAATGGATTATATTTGCATATTTTACAACAATATATACAATGTATAAAAATATGAAAAAGTTATATATATTTATATATTTATTAAATAATTTGTTTTGAGTTGATTCAAGTTTATATCGAGTGAGTTAATTTTGGCTCAAGCTCGACTCGAAATACACTCAAGCTTGAGTTTGTGGCTTGAAGTTGTGATTTCGAGTCAAGTTTGAGTCAAGCTCAAATTCGAGTGAGTTTTGAGTATACTTTGAGCCTAGATTTATTTTTACAGCTCTAGTACTGCTGGTGAGGTTGCTAGGGGTGGATGGTAGTCGGTAGAACTGTTGGTGGGAGAAGACAAGATGCTGGTGATGAAGACTAAAATTGTCCTAAAATATGTTTTGGGATTAAAACGCTTAAATAAACCATGAAACAATGTGGGAACCAAATTGAGGAACTTAAATGGTGGCGATCATTCATTCTGAGGGTAAAACATTAAAGGGACATTTACATACATAGCATTCTATATCACCATATTTACATATGGTACACTTATTTTTAAATATTACACTCCACACACTTTTCTTAAAACTGGAGTGTAATATTTTGAAAATGGGTGTAATACACGTAATTATGGTAGTATGGAGTGTTATGTACGTAATTATCCGAAAATTAAAACAGTTGGGATACATTTGCAAAACTTAAATGGTGGAGATCATTCAAACAGGTGTCTAGACGCAATTTACCCTAATTTGTTTTCCTTGTTGCATTTTTTTCCAAATTATATTTATTTTGTTGTATATACTTAGTTCTCTATGGTGATTGCAGATCTTCTTCATATATTCTCATACCTACCGAGGGATTTGAACTTTATTGAACACGCTAGCAATATTGGCTGGAAAGAGTAAGCAAAACTTAGTGGGTTCATCTTAACCTTACATTTGAGTTCTATTTATTTTATCCTCCATTCTATATTTTGCAGTATTGTTCCTTTGTTATTTCTATATTTTTTTTTGATATTTAGTTTTTTTGGTAATATTTTGTTGTTGGTGGTGTTATTTAGTTATTTTTATTGTTAACTGTACTTGCAGGCATCAGAGGGCAAGGCCTATTATTGTTGACCCACAACTGTACGGCTCGCAGAAAGCAAATGTGTTTTGGGTCAAAGACAAAAGATCCATGCCTTCCTCTTTCAAGTTATTTGTAGGTACTGCTTTGGTGTATGCTATATTTGATTTACCACTAACTAGAGGATCATCTGGAAGTCGAGAATTCTTTTTAGCTGATAGTATGACTGCACGAACTTTTACATGGTTCTTTTAATCATGTCATTAGTATTACCTTCATTTTTTTTGGAATCCTTTTTTGCTCATTCTTTCTCTAAAACTTTGTTGTGTTAAATGTTTGATGCGGAGCAATCCCAATATCGACTTCGTCTACGACTTTGTACCTATTTCGAGGAGGATTTTCATCATCTCATTTACATTGCTCTATTTACTTGCATTTCATTTTACATTTATGTGAACATTTTATGTCGTGTTTATATTTGATGAGAGAGTTATATTTATTTATGTGAGGATTGAGGATAAGGGCATCTTGTATTTATGGGCTTGGGTGAGTGTGGGGTTACTTTTAATTGCGCTTAAAAAGTGAGTGATAATGTAATTTTGGGTTTTTGAAAATATTTCGGCTTATGTGAATCATTGGGCTAGAACTTGGCTCAATGATCCTCCTCTCTTTCATTCCCTTGCTTGAGCTTCAAGTAGTCAATCCCTGCCCTTGATTAGGTTTGATTTTAAGTCATGGTAGAGATCAGTTTGGTTAGTAATCAATAATGGAGATTTGTGCAGAGCTTCTATATACAGCATGTATTAAGGGGATTAGGGCTAGCCAACATTTGTTCATACTTAGAGATTAGAGAGTGGAGAGAGAGAGTCTCCTACATTAGGGCGTTGGTCAACCTCACTGCTGCAGCCGATCGCCGGCCATCGCTGGCTACTGCTGTTGCACTTGCCTCGTCACCTCCATCGTGGGTTCCTAGGTGTGACGCCTATGTGGAATGAAGCTACCACCACTGATGTTGCCGCTCGCCATCAAGCTCGTCACATTTTGTTCTTGATTGACGCGATGTCGATGTAGCGGATCTTGTGTAACTCCGATCTACACGCCGTCGATCTCATCATGGGTTATTGGATCTATCGCCTTGGGCATTTCTAGAGGTTTTCCCCTTGTTTGCATCTAGATTTTCTTCTGTCTATTTTCTTTCTTTGTTCTTCATGTAACTCTGATGTTTTCTTATTTTCTTTCCTTTGCTTATTAGTGATGAAACCTATGTATATTCCTTTATTTATGCATATAGATGTTTATGAGGTTAATGATATGTCTCACATAACATAAGCATTTAAACTTTAGTTTCCTTAAATTGCATTTAATCCTACATCAGTGTCCCTTAAAAATGTCTTCTTTAGTGACTTGGTTGTGTTTGGGAATTATGTTCCATACTATTGCCTGCTGCACTGAAATGAAATCACCTTAGCTTCTGATGATAGCATTAGCATATATATGCATTTCAGTAGTTACATTCTTATTCTTGATTCTTGTTGATGATAATCTTTGATAATTGAAATTTTTTCTTTTAAGGAATCATGTTGCTGGTAAATAAAGTATTATGGCAAACAAGTGAACAACCATAAACCTGGGGATGTTGCATTTTATACACGAAAGTAGTAAAATTTGTATTGGAAGTCATTTTTAGGCCTTTCTTGGTATGGTGACTGTTGCTTTAGCAGCAATGAAAATGCGTATCTTCCATCTCTCATCCTCCTCTTCCGACATCACTTTGCCTTTGAAGTAACTTTTTTCTTGGAAGTTTCTAAATTTTTCTAGATAGAAGTTGGTACAAAAGCATTTTTTCGCCTTTTACCTGGAGGACATTTCTTAATATTTTTGCAAATTCTCTGGAGTATTTTTCCTATTTTTCATACAAAAAGTGGCATTCTTATTGTACTCCATTTCAAGACAACATTTCCTGAAAGCAATTTATGTTTGCTACTCTTTATTTTTTGTTCCCTTATTTTATCTTCTTGCGTATCACTGTTGCTGCTTTTAAGTTATCTAAGAGTTCCACTGTGTATTTCTGACCTGATTGTGTCTCCGTTATCAAGAAATGAGTCATAATAAGTTATGCATTATATCATTTATCTGCATTATAAATGCTATGATCGCAATTCAGGTATTAAAAACAAAATTTACACTACTGTTGCATCGTTCAAGTTGATACTTTGTGGCATGAAGTTTGTCGATAATGACCGTGTTTGCCTCCTCTGACTGCAGGTTCATCATGGGTAGCTTTAACCCGTTCTTTCCTCGAATTCTGTATCTTAGGATGGGATAATCTCCCTCGAACACTGTTAATGTACTACACCAATTTTCTATTCTCCAGTGAAGGCTACTTCCACACTGTGATATGCAACTCCATGGACTTCCAGAACACCACCATCAACCATGATCTACGCTTTGCTGTGTGGGATAATCCTCCACAGCAAAACCCATTGAACTTGCATCTGGAGCATTTTAGCCTGATGGCGGACAGCGGTGCTCCCTTTGCGCGAACTTTTGTTGAAAATTCACCGGTTTTGGATCAGATTGACCTCAAACTGCTTAAGAGGTCGAGAGACCGGTTGGCTGCGGGCGGGTGGTGCTTGGGAAGTTCAACATCTGGGAAAGATCCTTGTGCTGTTTATGGCAAGCCCTTCATCATCAGACCAACAGAAAGGTCAGCAAGGCTGGAGCAGTTGCTTTTGAAGCTTTTGGATGCTGAGAGCTTTAGATCAAGGCAATGTAAATAGTTTATAGGATTAGACTTGCCATGGGGCAATAACATCCAAATCTTCATGTTTTTTATCCTGATTGGAAGGTTGTAAATAGCATAGATTAGACATTTTTGCTTACCAAGGTTTCATTTTACAAACTATACTTGGTTTTCATTTACATTTGCATGTTGAACACCCAAATATCTTACTTCATCTCCAAAACATTTCTTTAGAAGTGTTTGGTTTAGGGCGCGTTTAGTTCGTTGTTATTTTGGTGTTATGTTATGTAATCTAGATGTTATGACATTTAGATGTCATCTTTTGGTTAATAATTTTATAATCTAATAAAAGATTATTTATAGATGTCATTAAACTAAATAATTACTTTCTCTAAATAACATAACATAACATCAAAATAACATTGAACCAAACGCTCCCTTAATATTATCTTATTTGATTTGATAATATTTTTAAATAATCTTATAAAAATTCATAGAAAGATCACCTAAAAGATAACATTCTAGATATCATAACATATAGATCATATAACATAATATTAAATCTTAGCATATTATTTTATATATTTTCTTCAAAAATAAAATGAGGATGTAACATTTCTTTAAAGCTTTTTAATCTTTAAATTATATAATTTTATTTAATTACTAGCGAATTACAAATTAGATTAGATATAATTGTATCATATATATTTTTTTTAAAATATATATATAAATATAAGCATTTTGAGCTAAGTCGAAATGAGCTGACTCGAGTTTGAATAATCTTAAATCAATTTAGTTTGATTCAAAATTATTTTGAGTTTGAGTTGAGTTGCACTCGAAAATTTTAAGTTTAACTTATCACTAATTCAGTCAAACTCGATTCATTTACAATCCTGTACTATTGGATGAATATTCTTTATGAAAAGAATATGTATTGCGTAATACGTTAAGATTTGCGCGATTTATATGGGGTAGGTTTGTATCTAATTTGAAGAATCAATATGTAATTTTTGAAAAAATTTATAGATCATGTAATGATTATATAACTCAAATATCTACATGCAATTTCACCTTTTATATTTTTGCTTGTTACAATTTATTAGTGGAGCAATTGCTTACGTGTCACACTAAATATCTCATTTTACATATTATTAACTTTAATAAATTATAATTTATATACTATGTATAAAAATTATATTAATTTAATAATTATAGTATATTTAATATAATATAATTGGTAGTTTATGGCACATATATATATATATAATTTAATAAAAATATATAATATAATTTATTAAATAAATAAATAAAATATAAAATTACATTATTTATTGATTTAAATACGTCCGTTTAGGGAAACGCGCGACGAGGGCGCAGTCTGCGACTCAACTGCGTTCGATCTCCATCCACGCCGGCGACGACCTTGTCCCTATTTCCCATGGATACGGCCGCGTTTGACAGGGAGAGGCACGTGGCCTTCCTGGAGATGATGCTTGAGCGCCTGCCGGAGGATTACGAGTCTCAGGAGATCAATCGCCTCACCCTCGCCTACTTCGCGATCTCCGGCCTCGCAGTCCTCGATGCCCTAGATCAGGTACTCTCTTACAACGGTTTCTCATTTTCATGCCGTACTGCTTCAATGCTCCGTGGAGGATATATCGGTCTTCGAACAATTTGGGACCTTTTCGGTTCTTCTGCCATTATATTTTTTGACCCGACTATATAAGTGACTGCCTACTCCTTGTTCTTAAACCGAGGTTGCTAAATTGACATCTCAAATTCGCTTCTTTTTTTCTAGGTTAATCGAGAACAGTTGATCAGTTGGGTTTTGTCATTTCAAGAAGAGCCGGGAAATGAAGCTGATTCCAAAAATGGTATGTCTTTCTACTTTGCAAAGGATTGGTTTTGCTGTTCTGCTATTTCTTATCTTACGTGAATAATGATATACAAGTTAACTTCCTTCAGCAGAATTCTACGGATTTGGTGGTTCCATGTCATCAAAACTTTTGAAAAATGATCGAAAGGTATGTGTGAGGTGAATTTTATTTTCTGAAGCGTTTGTTTTCTTCGTTTCTTTTTTGTATTTCTATGTTGACTAATTCCTCTCACCAATAGGTGCTTTATTACAATTGTAGCCACCTAGCCAGCACGTATTGTGCCCTAGCAATATTAAAGTTGATTGGCTACAGTTTATCAAGTATCAATTTTGAACCGATCTTGACCTCAATGAGAGGACTTCAACAACCTGATGGAAGGTAACCTTTTTTTTGTTCGCTTGTATACCTGAAGAAAATAATATGCTCAAAACTTGGTAGTCTTGTATCCTTGCTTGTGTTAAAACCTGTCTCTTGCATTCTTGGCATTATTTTCTTGTTTATCTGCCGAGCATGCATCCTTATTTTTTTGTTTATCTGACTAACATGATTCCTTTCACCTTGTCTTCAATAGAGTACCTGTCGACCATAGTTTTAGTACCTTTTTTTCTTCATGCTTTACTCTTTATGTTATGGATTTCTCTGTCTATCAAGACTAGCATGCAGATATGATCGAATTTCACTTTTGGGAGCTCCATATCATTTCCTTGTTACGTTACATTACCACCTACCATGCAACTGAATGGAGAATAAATTTTTAAATCCTAATAAGTTATATCTAGGGTGTGCCTACCTCTGTTTGTTAGGTGGTGAGAAAATTAATTTTGATTTCTCTTGGAAGTATTTTTTTTCATTTGTAAGTACATAATGCATTTTTGGCATTTTGACAGCTTTATACCTATCCATATTGGGGCAGAAGCAGATCTGCGATTTGTATATTGTGCTGGTGAGAACAGTTGCTTTAGGATTTTCCATATTCATACTAATGGGTGTTTAAATCATATGATGTGGTTAATTTTCCAGCTGCAATCTGTTTTATGTTGAATAATTGGACTGGAATGGACAAAGCTAGGGCAAAGGAGTATATAATGAAGTGCCAGGTACTAGAAGGAAAAATAGTCCATTTTTTTCATGGTTACTCTTTTGAAGTGAATCATATACGCTTGTAATGCCATTGCATAATGTTCAAATTAATATTTGCAGTCATATGATGGAGGTTTTGGTTTAGTGCCTGGTGCAGAGTCTCATGGTTTTCTCCTTACCTAATAAGTTTGATTTTTGTTTTTTTTAACTTTTTCATTTTCTCTATAAATTTGTAGGAATATTTTAGATGAACAACAAATTTTGCTTGTCTGCTAAACATGTGTAATTGTATTAGTGGTGCAGGCGGTGCAACATATTGTGCAGTGGCAGCTCTCCATTTGATGGGATTTTTGAGATCTGATTGCTTATATGAATCTTCTCAACCATGTATCATAGATATCCCTTTGCTTCTTCATTGGAGCTTGCAGGTACTATTCATATCATCATTTCAATTGACAACTTTTGTGTTTGTTTAGACAGTTTAAAATAAACCTTGTTAACTTTAACTTGGCATGTCACATCATACAAATTTTAATATTAAAATTTAATTACATTTCTCATTATACACATATTTAAAATAAAAAATTAACTTTATTTCATAGCCTACACACAAATCAAAATATTAATTAACTTATATCACATCCCTCACACATCCTAACATAATAAGTAACTTTTTTTCACATCATACACAACTCTCAATAAAAAAATATCTTCGTCTAAGTTTTATTTTATCTTTATTAAAATTAACTTTTGCAAAGAATTGCACTCTTTGTCTTAGACATACTAATTGTGCATTTATTTCTTTTATTTAGAAAACAAGGCTACTTTATTCTGTGTATACTTTTGACATTTCATTTCATAACCACAAAATACTTGGGATAAAATTATAAGTAATGATGGTAGCTGTGATTTACATGACCATTGTCAGATCCCCAAAAGAGCAAGCTCAAAGTCCATATGGTATCGGCCTTAATTAAGCCTCAATTTTCAGCTAGCTGTAGACTTGGTTTGTTTTCTGCTTGGTTAATTCTTGGAAAGGTAGAAAATGTTAATTGATGAAAATGGAGGCAAAAGAAATTTTTGGTATGTGCTTTTAGTTAAGTCCTCATTTAGGTCTCAATGAGCTTACTTAATGTTGGCCAGCCTTAGTTAAGCTAGCTACCAAACTTAATTCTGGATTTGTTGAGAAATGATGTGTGCAAATTTTTGTTGATTTGCGGTGTTTCTTAGTAATTATAATGAAAATAGTAATGCATTTTTTTGGTGCTTTACCATCCCTCTTAAAGTACCCCTGGGATATTTTTGTGTATATTTAATAACATGGATGTGCCTGTCTTAATTAGCTTCCACAAGCTGCGGTTACTTACGACCCGTGACAAGAAGTTTTCTTGTGGAGAATATTTAACTTCTAATACATGATTGACAATGAACTTGAGAGTTTTGACACCCATCAAATTGATTTTTTAAAAACTGAGGATGATAGCAAAGTATTGTCCTTTATGTACTAAGAAATTTATGCCTGTAACTATTGTGGTTTTGTAAATTGCCATGTATCTGGAACATAAAATTTAGGGTGCATTATATCCAGGTCCTGAGTTTAGGGCATTATATCATATGGGTCCATGATTTTAAATTTTCAATATTTGGGTCATTGACTGACATATAATACATCAATTAAGTTATTTTTGTAATTTTTTACTATTATAATTTTAGAAAATTTTGTTTTTACCCTTCCCTTTCTCTTAGGAGAGCAAGTGTAGCCTTGCAGGCCCCCTCCTCTCCTCTCTCTCTCTCTCTCACATAAAAGGGGTAAAACGAAATTTTATAAGATTTTAATAATAAAAATTTATAAAAGGACCTAATTGATAATTATATATGACTCAAGGATTAAGATGTTAAAAATTTAAAATCGTAAATCTATGTGATATTATGCCCTAAACTTAGGGACCTTGATATAATTTATTCTAAAATTTATAATGCAGAACGTTTTGCTGGTGCAGAGACAATCATTTAATGGAGGATTTCAAGGAAGAGCGAACAAGGCCAGTGATACATGTTATGCATTTTGGTAAGTATTAGTAACAAGCACTTCTGTAGAGCTACCTAGGGTTAGGCCATTACATGGAGTGACCTGAATATTTTTATAGTAAAGTTGGTGTAGAATGTGATAAAAATCTAATTTTTTATTATTATTATTTTAAAAAATGATTTTTTTGACCGATACCAATCAATTTGGTCATGCAATAAAACAAGGCCATAGGCTTTTTAACTACTTGTTTCATGCCTTGATAATTACATACCTGACATTGAATTAAGTCTATATACTATCTATCAAAAAATAAGTCTATATACTAAGTATCCAAATCTTATACTTGGAATATCCTGCTACATCTGACACTGAATTAAGTCTGTGAGTATCCAAATCTTATACTTGGAATATTCTGCCACACAAACTTTTTCGCATTTGGAAATGATTCCTTTGTATTTAAATAGAAAGACTTATTATTGTTTGATGTGTAGATATATTTTAAATTTCATTTATGTAAATAGGCAAGTCAGTGACATACACAAATTTAGCGAGGTTAGAAGTTGCTTAACCTCGATTGATGGAGGAAGGTAGATAAAGTGTTGGATTCAGAAATATGAAGATTTGAGTGTATATCGTTTAAAAGACGCTTAATTATCATTTATGCATTGAATGATTCAACTTTGTTGAAACAAATAGCTATATGCTAGATTTTTAAGATAGTTAAAAGTAAGGAAGTATGAACACTTTTGTACATCCGAACGTGTCGTGTCGTGTCCTCTTATTCTCGTGTTGTCCCCTTATTTCTTAGATGCTTTTATATTATTCAGCAAAAACTATAGTAAAATTATATTTTTGTGGTTTGTCGTGTCTGGAGTGCACATTTAGTCAAGAAAGAAATACTTATATTGGAGATGTGACAATTGGTGATCAAATTGTCAAGAAGAGTGAGCGCTTTAGATACCTTGGATCAATTATACAAAATAATGGCGAAATAGATAATGACATTAGCAGGATTCAAGCAGGCTGGGTAAAATGGAGAAATGCTTCTAGTGTTATGCGATAGAAAAATCCCATCCAAAATTAAGGGTAAATTTTATAAAACTGTAGTAAGACCAGCGATGATATATGGTGCTGAGTGCTGGCCTGCAAAGAAGAAACATACAAATAAAATAAATGTTGCAGAAATGAGAATGTTAAGGTGGATGTGTGGATATACACGAAAGGATAGAATGAGAAATGAGTATATCCGAAAGAAAGTTGGTGTTGCACCAATTGAGGATAAACTTAGAGAAAGTCGGCTTCGATGGTTTGGACATCTAAATCGTAGGCCAATTGAAGCTCCAGTTAGAAAAATTGAGTTATTGGATTTTGCCCATGTACAAAGAGGAAGAGGGAGACCAAAGAAGACATGGCAAGAAACTATAAGGAGTGATCTTAGTTACTTAAACTTAGATAAGAATTTGGTAACTGAGAGCGCAATGGAAACAAAGGATTCATGTAGCCGACCCCATCTAGTGGGATAAAGGCTTGGTTGTTGTTGTTGTTGGTTTGTCGTGTCTGTTTCCTATAATATAAATAGATGTCACGTCGTATCTCGTATCTTTGTGTCATGTAAAATCCACATGATCTGATTTGAATCCCGTCTGCTTTCTAACCTATGCAGGGTTGGTGGAGTTTTGAAGATCATAGGAGGCTATCAGCTATTAAACAGGGAAGCTTTGCGCAGTTTTCTGCTTTCCTGCCAATCTAAGGTTTGCCCAAACTTTGTTCTTTCATCTATATGCACACAGATTTTGTGCCTGCGTGTTGACATTTCATTTTCTTCTTTTCATGTTGACAGTATGGAGGATTCAAAAAATTTCCTGAGAATATATATCCTGACCTTTACCATTCATTATATGGCTTTTTGGCTTTGAGCTTATTGGAGGAACCAGGGCTCAAGCCTCTTCTGGTGGAATTGGGGATCCCTGTCTTCAGTGAGGCTGGAATATGACTACATTGTTATTTTGAGATGAGTTTAAATGTGAAATAAGATTAGGTTTTAATTTCAAAATTTGTATAAGATGCGAAATGAAGTTGGTTTAATGTTGGAGTTTATGTATAAAAATGTTAAATTTTTATTTATGATGATTTTAATTCACAGTAAACAAACAGATTTTATTAGGTTTACTCAAATTTAATACCTTCTGTTCATTTTTTTTTAAGGAATTATACAATTGCTTAGAGAGGAATGGATTTTTTTTTTTTTTTTTTTTTTGGAAAATAAGCTGGATCTTGTTTTTGGGTTTTTTTTTTTTTTAGTTCTTTGTTTGAGATAATTTCCTTAGTATTACAAGTAATTACTGGGCCAAAATCACACAGTTCCCCAAGTCCTTGGTTAATTAGGGCTTTTATGACAATTTTTTTATCTGGTATTTACATATATATCATACAAATTTTGATATATTTTTTTTTACATATATTATCTTCAAAAAAAAGTTATATTATGTAATATTTTTTTGTCAAGAGGTGTGGGTATGTAATTAGCAAGTTTTATGTGGTGTGTGTAAAAATATTTATTTAAAATATAATCTGAGGCTTTTCTGATGCACATTAAATAAAATAATTCATTCCATAAAAATGAGGGGAAGGTTGTTGCGCTCATTTTTAATGATAGTGAAATAAAATTTATTTATTATATTAAAATTTATATTATATATGAAATAAAATTATTAACTATAGTAAATATATGCATGATGCATAATAAAAAAATTGCATATGAATTTATATAGAAGTTGATAATAGGATTATTACATGTATTAATAGGACAGTTAATTTTATACCTTTTTTTTGTTGCTTGAATGATTTTGAGTGGGCGAAAGATATATCACTCTCACCAGATTTTTAATTCGATTATCGATGAGGATCGATTATTTTATACTTGATGTTGCTATTTTTGTTTTTATAGTGTTATAGGTTACAATTAATTTTTAGATAAATTAATATTTGATAGAGTGCAATGAAGGCAAAGGATTAATATAGCTAATTCTATTTAATAACTTTGCAACTATTCATTTTATTAAGTTAAATTTAAGTTATGATAAGATGGAATTTATTTGAATCTAACTTGATTTGTCTTTTAAATTTTAAATATAAATTTTTATGTAATAATTTATTTATTATTTTTATAGAAAAATGTAAGATAGTAATTATAGTATGCATTCAGTATTGTTTTGAGCAAATCAGATTCAATAAAAAGAGTTTATGTCTGTTACTTCGAAAAATTCATTATTTTCATACTGCATTTTTTAAATTTATTATTTTCATACAGTATTTCTATTTAACTTAAAAAACTGTGTGCTACTTAAAAATAATAAATTTTGAAGGTATTGTTTGAAAATAATAAATTTTTAAATTGATAAATATAAATTAAGATATTACTTGAAAATAATAAATTTTAAAAATACCGTCTGAAAATAATAAAATTATCGGTGCGAAGATTTGTGTTGATTCAATTAAGAGTTGAGTTAGCCCGTACTCTAATTAGTTGGATCATTTTCACCCTACTCTCTCTCTCTCTCTCCTCTTCTTTCTTCTAAGCGCGCTAAAGAAGGCTGGACGGAGTATTCTCCGCTGATTGCGCTACTGGATGGAGGGCTCTCGGCGGCTGGAACCACTTTCATGAGCGGAGACGGGACAGCGTCGGCCTGGTCTCTGTTCTCCGCGTTTGGCTTTCCTCCATGCGAGGGATCCCCTTTTTCCCTGATCTCTTCCTGAACCTCTGTTTGTGTTGGATGAATTTCGATTCCTCTATTTGGAGACCAATCGTCCTTATATCTTGTTGATTAGGGAGCTGAGAAAAAAGGTTATGTGCCAAGGTGAGAAATCTCCTTCTTGATTCACGTGCCCACATTTTTCTCCAAACTTATGGAACTAAATCATTGGTTTCCACAGCTTTCTTGTTTATAGCAAGGGAATGAAGTCAGAAGTATAATGGCGGCCGTCTCGAACTAAATTCCTGTGTCTCTGCTTTCATTCTTTTAACGTTCTTCCAATTTGTAATGTATATCATTGAAAGCTTTTAATTTGTTTATCTTCTTCTTAACTTTCAGGCTAATAGCAAACTGATGTGCCATGAAATTCCTTATATGATTGAATGAACTAGAAGCTCTAGGAGTCAATTTTCTTGAACCTCAACGTGCTTGCTGGAAGTGACACAGATGAAGGCCAGATCGGTGGCTTTAACCTTTGCTGAGAGGTGCAAGGTGTGTGCTCTTCACCTTCGTTCTCAATTCTTTTCCTTAAAAGATTCTACAAGGAATCTCCATTTATTAGGGTGGTGTTATGTTGATGTTATGTGATGTTATTTAGAGAAAATAGTTATTTGGTTTGATAACATGTGTAAATAATATTATAAAAAATTATAAAATTGTTACTCAAAAATGATATCTAGATGTTAGGACATCTAAATAATATGACAACATCGTGATAATATTAAACCAAATGCTCCTTTAATTTAATTTAAAAGAACTTCTTATGGAATATTAAATTAGTCGTGACTTACATTGCAGAATATATTAGCTGCAAATTGCCAAGCATATCTGAACACTATCAAAGCAGATGCAAAAGGGAGGTATGATAGCCAGCAGCATTTTAACTTAGTTTCTTAATGGTCAGCCATATTAAGAGAATTGGGCCAAGTAACAAGTGAATTGGAGATTATGTTTCGGGTTTTGGATGACTATTGAGTAAAGACTTTGAATAGTTTGGTAGATGTCTGCTTAGTCTTTTGTCATTGAAATTTTACTGGTTTACTCATTTCTTCATCTAGCAAGAATGACATTCACACCTCAAAGATACACTACATGTTTAAGAAGGGAAAGCCATACATATGGGTACCGGAAAGCGACTTGCACAACACGGTAATATTCTTTGTTTAAATTTTCAAACTTGTTATTTCCGGATTGCTTTTTGCCTTTCTTTTATTTTTAAATTGCTAGGATTTATTTTTTGAGCTTCAGTTTGGGCAATGGGATGGTGGCATGGTGCTTAGCCATAGATTCCGTTAAATAAATTTGGTAGAAGCGTAGATGTTCTTTGCTATATTGGTTCACTGGTTAAGTTTTCGTTTGTACACTAGTGGATGACATCTGTGGGTAAATGATATTGGATTATGGAGAATCTACATGTATTCATGGCTTGAATTTTTTGCTGTGTAGAATGTCGTCATTGACGAGCGAGGTTCACTCTCTGTGCGCACTGTTGTTCCTGGTCCGCTCATGAGACTACTTCAAGCAATAGGAAAGGTTGGCATCAATCCCTGCTTCTTTTTACCTAGAAGTGTTTCACCATGATCGTGGTTGCATAGATATGTTGGAAGCAACATTTGTTGATTTAACCTATGCACTTGTTGAACAAGTGGGTTGCTTTTTTTTTATATGCAAATGAATTATTTTATGAGTCAGATTACACAATAGTTTCTCCCTCAAATTTCATTCTGGGTGGCATTTTCAACTGAATGAGATACTATTATAACTGTTCGTTCCAGTTGAAGCATAGCTTTGTTTTGATTAGTTAGCTGACTTGTATGCAAAGAACCTACTTGGGATGGGTAATAAACTTTATATTTGTCAATTTGTCAAATATCTGCTTTTGTTGTTGAGAAATTTTAGCTGATGTCATAGCTTCACTCCCCCAAGGATCTTCCGTATAAATTCAGTCTCTTGGTTAACTTTTGTTTAATAAAGCTAGATTTTAAAGCATGAGCTTCTGTTTAATCTTATTGGAATGTTTTTCATATACTTTTGAAAACAATACTGATTCTTGTTAGGATTGCTTGCAAATAATCACTCTTATCTCTCTATGTGCATGCATGAATATCTATACTAGTGTGTGTGTGATAACTGGACAAATGCGAATGTAAAATGCGAGCTTAGAGTTCAGCAATTTAATGAAAAATTATGTTAAATAATAACAGTGATTTTCAATGCTCATTTATTTGATAATCAAGAAAATCTCAAATTCCACAAATTAAAACAAACGTAAAATTTAAAACTGAATGGGTTCATTGGTAAACCAACTTAGATTTGTGCAATCAGATAATTTTGATTAATTCGAATTAGGGGTTTCTGAAATTTAAATCGGGTTTTCTCTGTATTAAACAGGTACTAATTTAATCACAAATCAAAACTTAGTACTCTCAGTTAGATTCGTATTAAACAATGTACACAAGATTTTAAATTACAATTTAAATCCAAATAACTAGTACTATCGACATCAAAGGGAATCTATACCTCCAATCAAAGCGCTTGGGAGAAATAACTTCAATTTGGCAGCTGATTCTATAGAGGATGAAGAAACCATACAAGTTGAATGGTATGCTATTCACAAGCTGCAAGTAGGAACCAGACATGAAATAGAATCTCTAGGTCTTCACAGAGCTGGCTGCAGATGTATGTATCCACAACGGATGTTGTTTTACGCAGACGAGGCTGATGCACGTGATTCACCTGGGGTCATTGATATCACCATTAAATGGGTAATTTGCTACTTGTGTCCCTGCATGAAGAGTGAGGGAATATCCTTCAAGTGACTTGCTTTATGCTTGGGATTTGCATTAGGAATAAGAGGATTGGCAACACCATAATGGTTTGCTGATCATTCTGGGTGGGATTCAATCAGTGACAAGGTGGATCGGTGATTAGAATGGGATTAATGTCAATAGAGCGGCGAGTGGAAAAGGAGATGTCTAAGGAATGAGAATAGATGTTGGCAAGGGAGCTAAGGTTTTCAGAAAATTTCCCTCTTTTTTTTTTAATTACAAAAGAAAAGATGACTATATTTCTAGGATTCTTTTCTAATGTCCATACCATTTTCTTCTAGGATTTTGATCCCTTCTAGAATCTCACACTGATCCCATCTAGAACTGATCCGATCACATAATTAGATTTCACTTGTATTCAAATTTGTATTAAATATGATTGAACTAGAATATTCAATTACAGACTCCATTTACAAAGTCGTTAATCCTACCCTAAAATAAAATAAAAAAAATGTGAGATTGACAACACCCACCTATAATAAAAAGAAAAGAAATAAAGAGACTCGACTAAGTTAGCCCTAAAAACTGAAATAATATTGATCCGTCTAGACGATCAGTGCATGATCTAATCGACCATAAATATTTCTCCATGAGTACATGAATGCATCCATGTGTATACAGTGTTGTGGTCTTGGTTTTCTATCAGTTATACCAAGCCAGTAAGTTTGATATTTTTTTTTCAGGTTCCAGCTCGAGTTGCTCTTTCTGGTGATGTCATTCCTCTTACAGATAGTAAAGTAAGTTTATTGTGATGCAAAAGCATTGAGTATTATATTTCCTTTGTTCATGTTAAAACATGGATCGAGCTCTAAATCCTTAAGTTCAGGTTTTCTTGAGTGAATTTCTTAATAAGTTGAAAATAAGTATGATATAAGACTTGCCGGAATGTATGCTTCGTAACTTGATGACTTAGATTAGAGCTTTATGTTATTAAGTTGCCTTTTGCTGAAAACTGCAGATGATACATTTAATTGTATCAAAGGACTTGATTACATCTTGTACACATCTTTTTATATATATACATGTAATATACATACATATATATATATATATATATATATATATATATATATATGTATGTATGTTTGTGCGTATGCATAAAATTTTAGAAAAGTAACGTTGGGTTATGTTTAAGTGTTTATGTTGTTGCAGGTTGAAGCCCTTAGCGAAGGGGTGCGGGAATCAATACAGAAAGAGCAAAATTTTGCTAGCCACTCCTGTTATGCAGTATCCGCTATTCTAAGTACTGCAAGCATCAGCTGCAAATTGAGAAGCGAAATCTTTCAGGACATATTGGATCAAAGCAGTAACTATGTTGTTTACAAGTTCGACATTAGGTAAAAGGACTTCTGTGCTGTGAATTTGCTTCATTCCCTTAACTTTAAGCTGTATGCTAGGCTATGGCTATTAACAAGTGATCTCCAAATTCCTAGGTTGTAAATACCTATGAATTAGATTGGATAGATATGAAGACTTATCTAAATATTCCTAGAATCATCATCATGAGTTTGTTTACTTCATTTTAACTTTTAAGCCACCAAATTCAATGTCTCAGTTTGGTTCTATTTTGAATGCCCTGAATTGATTGAACGTTCTATAACATGCTATCTCGAAATGGTCCTAACAAGTTTAACTCCGAGCATACAATGAACATCAGCGCAAATAGCGCAAATTATCAGTTTAATCTTGTAGAATATCTCTAAATTCACATCACGATGGCTCTAGAAAATAAGTCGAAGCTAATGGTTCTTGATAAATGAACATTTGAAGGGAAGTGCACTTTAAGAAGGATACGGTTGTCTTCAAGCGGCACCAAGATTATATCGTAGAGTACATTTAGTATTTCAACCATAACCTGAAATCATGTAACATGCTAAAACAAGTCGTCACTTTTATGCGTGAGCAACAACTTGTTGAAGTCTAGTATAGTACGCTGTCTTTGTCGTGGGAATGAACGTGTTGGTTTCTAGCTATTGTTGTCTTCAAAATACGATAATTGCTTTCATAATCCGAATTGCAGATCATTTACATTCATTGATGGCAGTGAGAACACTCGTGATGTGGAAGTGGAGGATGTTGAGGTGCCAGGAGCAGATCTACTTTGTAAGAGCTACATTCCGAGGATACTGAACACTTTATTAGTTATGATTGAATCATTTCAATGCTGTAGTGATTTAAGAGATTTTGTAGAGATGAATTGATGGTTAGTTCATTGGGCTTCTGTGAAGGTGCTCAAGTTGATAAATATTATATTGCTCTTCTCATCGTGCAGTTCCGTTTGCTGAAAAGCTAATTGATGGGATCAATCAAAGTCGGACAAGGCGTCGAGCACTGAGTCTCTTTTGTTTGGAATATCGTAACACCCATGCACGTGTAAGTGATCATACTTACTTATATCGTGGTTTCGGAAAAAAAAATTTGGTCAGTTTATTTAGTACCTGAATGCTTATTTACATTTGATTCCAAATTTACTCTCACAAGCCTCCCTTAGGCCCTGTTTGGCAATGTGCTAAAAATCATGGCTAAAATTACCCATGGCTAAAATCTTAAATTTATTTTAAAAAAACTTAAAAAATTATTTTATAT
>KZ451923.1:2940379-2958922 GCA_002786265.1 Apostasia shenzhenica
TTGGAATATCGTAACACCCATGCACGTGTAAGTGATCATACTTACTTATATCGTGGTTTCGGAAAAAAAAATTTGGTCAGTTTATTTAGTACCTGAATGCTTATTTACATTTGATTCCAAATTTACTCTCACAAGCCTCCCTTAGGCCCTGTTTGGCAATGTGCTAAAAATCATGGCTAAAATTACCCATGGCTAAAATCTTAAATTTATTTTAAAAAAACTTAAAAAATTATTTTATATCTCATCTCACACAAATTCCAACATTAAACAATCACTTTATTTCACATCCAACACAATTCTCAATAAATCAATCAACTTTATTTCACATCATACACAATTTTTAATATAACCAACTTACTTTATTTCACATCATACACATTTTTCAAAAATCACTAAAAATTCCAACCAAATCTTCTTTTTTTTTCTTATTACCAAACAGAGCCAGTCTTAGAAAGTATGTATGTCTTTTAGAATCCAACCATTGATGCAGTGGCCTAAAAGGATGTAAGATTTGGTTTATGTAAATATATAGGGATCAAGCATGTTAATTAAAGAGCCAAAATATAGATGGCTCCAAAATGCAGGAATGCCTTTTCCCTTAAAGTCCCCATGAAATATAGTTAATTAGTCGATGGAAATCACTTGCAGAGTAAAAAGATGAAGAGATGATATTATCGTTAAAATCATATGAATGAAAAGAGTTATTCCAAAACTAGTTTAATTGTTGTTAATGCTAAAAAAAGCTAAAATTTAGATTAAGACGACATTTGGTTCAATGTTATTGTTATTTAGAGAAATAATATTTTATTTCATGATATATTTAGCTGACATTATAAAACATTATTAGTTTGTCACTACAGTTGATTAATGTTCTATTATTATTATTTTAATATAACAAATAATAATAATAATTTAAAGATAGCATGTACATCTAGATGATATGATCATCTAGATAATGTTAAACCAAAATCCACCTAAAATAATCAATTGATGAAAAATGATTCATAAAGGTGCATATTAGTTTGAGATTGGATTACCAAAGTAGTTAGCATCGTGATCGTGGTCTTTGTCTATAGGATGCATTTATGCTGTCAATCGATCGATTTGGATTCGATGTGCTCGCGAAAGTCCCTGAATCAACGGCGAGCGACGGCCAGAGCCTGCAGTATGTCTGGAAGGAATTGAGATTCACATTCAGAGAAGCAGCGAGTGATATTGAAGCTTTCTGTAATATGCTTGTTGGCCTTGAAGAAGAGGCTCTCCAGAGCGTTCGAAGCTACAGTGGGCTCTCATAGTACAACGTTGGATCCATTTAAGGAAAAAAAAAATGTTTTACAGGATTAGGAATCAAAAAATGATTTGAAATATTATTATTTTAAATGTGTGTTAGATTTAGTTAGTTTAGATTTATGGATTGTTTTTTTTTTTTCTTTTCTACAGAATATGTTCTGCTAGCTAATTTTTAAGGAATGGCAAAAATGGCGTCGTCTTGAGTTTGCTTGAATTTAAAATTCGCTATAAAGCATTTCTCTGAATTCGATGAATGCATGTGAGAAATAATTTTGCAAATAGAGAATGAAAATGGAGATTTTTATAGCTGATAAAAGGACAGGAAATATCAGAATGATAAAAAAATCATTCCTGCCAAGCCTAGAAAATAAAAAAAAAAGTGTAGTTTTTCGGCTCCCACCAGCCAAAAACTGTCAAAACAGAACTTGAAAATAGGAATATGAAGCACAACCAATGGAGGATTCTCCATTCCTTTAGTCAACCTCCTCGATCTTGGGGCCTGCGCCTGCGCCTGCGCCTGCTGAGTGCGCATCTTCATCCATTCCGGCACCCATGTCGCCGCCAGCTCCCTGGTACATTTTGGCGATGATAGGATTGCAGATGCCCTCCAGCTCCTTCATCTTATCCTCGAATTCATCCGCCTCAGCGAGCTGGTTCCCATCCAGCCACTGAATGGCTCCCTCCACCGCGTCCTCAATCTTCTTCTTGTCAGCAGCTTGAAGCTTGGAAGCAATCTTCTCGTCTTTAATGGTGTTCCTCATGTTGTACGAATAGTTCTCCAAGGCGTTCTTGGCCTCCACCTTCTTCTTGTGCTCCTCATCCTCGGACTTGTATTTCTCTGCATCCTGCACCATCTTCTCGATCTCTTCCTTGCTCAGACGACCCTTGTCGTTGGTGATGGTGATCTTGTTCTTCTGCCCGGTCGTCTTGTCCTCCGCCGAGACGTTCAAAATGCCGTTAGCGTCGATGTCGAAGCAGACGGTGATCTGAGGGACGCCTCTTGGAGCAGGAGGGATGCCGGAGAGCTCAAATTTGCCCAGCAGGTTGTTGTCTCTGGTCCTTGTCCTCTCGCCCTCGTAGACCTGGATCAAGACGCCGGGCTGGTTGTCGGAGTAGGTGGAGAAAACCTGCTCCTTCTTGGTGGGGATGGTGGTGTTTCGCGGGATCAAGACGGTCATGACGCCGCCTGCGGTCTCCAGGCCCAGGGAGAGAGGGGTGACATCGAGAAGGAGGAGATCCTGCACCTTCTCGTTGCCCTCGCCGCTCAGGATGGCGGCTTGCACGGCGGCACCGTAGGCCACGGCCTCATCGGGGTTGATGCTCTTGCATAGCTCCTTGCCGTTGAAAAAATCTTGCAGGAGCTGCTGGACTTTGGGAATTCGAGTAGATCCTCCAACAAGAACGACATCATGGACGCTGTTCTTATCCATCTTCGCATCCCTCAAGCATTTCTCGACGGGCTCCATGCACTTCCGGAAGAGATCCATGTTGAGCTCCTCGAATCTGGCTCGGGTAATCGTGGAGTAGAAATCAAGTCCTTCGTAGAGGGAATCGATTTCAATGGTGGTCTGCGCGGTCGAAGACAGGGTTCTCTTCGCTCTCTCGCAGGCAGTTCGCAATCTCCTAAGAGCCCTGGGATTTCCGGTGATGTCTTTCTTGTTCTTTCGTTTGAATTCCTGGACGAAGTGGTTCACCATCCTGTTATCAAAATCTTCTCCGCCGAGATGGGTGTCTCCGGCGGTGGCCTTCACTTCGAAGATACCCTCTTCAATGGTGAGCAGGGAGACATCGAAGGTACCGCCACCAAGGTCGAAAATGAGAACATTCTTCTCGCCTACGCTGGTGGCCTTCTTGTCAAGACCGTAGGCTATGGCGGCGGCCGTCGGCTCGTTGATGATTCTCATGACGTTAAGGCCAGCGATAACTCCAGCGTCCTTTGTGGCTTGACGCTGAGAGTCGTTGAAGTAAGCTGGAACTGTGACAACGGCGTTCTTTACGTTGGAGCCCAAGTAGGCCTCGGCAATCTCACGCATCTTCATCAAGACCATTGACGAGATTTCTTCAGCTGCAAACTGCTTGTCTTCGCCCTTGTGCTGGACGATGATCATCGGCTTATCGCCTGGACCAGGGATGACTTTAAAGGGCCACAGCTTGATGTCACTCTGGACGGAAGCATCGCTATACCGCCTGCCGATCAACCGCTTCGCATCTGCAGATGTTAAAAGGAGTGTCATCTAACACGCTAATTCATATATAATTCATTTTTTTCTAAAATTTGTCATCCACCAAAAACTCTTAAAACGTTTTTACTATCGATTAAAACAATCCATCAACGTGATTAAAATTGAGATCTGCAAGGATTACCAATATCATTAACTATAATAAATAATCAAAAGTTATGCTCCGATCTGAAGATATAGATCTAGATCCCACGAATGTCTTAAAATACGAAATATTACCAGATCTGCTAATACTAACATTGTAGATCTAGTGCACAACAGCGCGTTAATCTCAACAACAGATCAAATAAAACAGATCATGGGATAGAGGGAACGGGATTTTTTACCGAAGACGGTGTTGGTGGGGTTCATGGCGACCTGGTTCTTGGCGGCATCGCCGATGAGCCGCTCGGTGTCGGTGAAGGCGACATAGGACGGAGTCGTGCGGTTCCCCTGGTCGTTCGCGATGATCTCCACCCGATCGTGCTGCCAAACGCCGACGCATGAATACGTAGTACCCAGATCAATGCCGATGGCCGGCCCTTCGCCCTTCCCGGCCATCTTCTCCGACGATATGGAGTGAAATCGCCGAAAGTCAGCTGAAACGAATAAGAAAAGAAGAAAACGTCTCTCAGATCCTGGCAGGGGAGATGCCCTAATATAGATCGGGTGTTCGGCTTCTAGAAATTTCCAAAATATTTAGACCGTTGGATTAACTAAAACGATCTCCTCTTCACCGTTTGATTGTTGTATATGTTTATATTTAAATATTAATTTAACTTATGCTCTTTGATCTGATTGGAGGAAAAGTACGGATGATTATGGTCGTTGGATTGATCTTCGAGAGATCTCAGCCATGCATGGCCGAGATTCTCGAATATTCTAGAGGAAGTAGAAAAGCATGACGTGGTCGTCCGGATCGCACCAAAATTGCTGTTTTTAATCTTGGTTTGATTTAAATCCTAAATGAGTATAATAAATTTTTTTAATTTTATTTCATATTTAACAAAAAAAATTAACATAAAATTTAGTATAAAAATTTATGTGCTTAATTAAAATTAAAATTCAAATTAATTAAAAGTTAATTAGAAATTTTCATATTAATTTTATCCAGATTTGATTTGAATTTGATTTAATTTGATTCAGAATAGATTTAGAAAACTTAAGATTTGTCTGTTTTTATTTTATTGTAATAACATTAATTTTATATTTGTCTAGATTTATTTGATATTTTTATTCTCAACATTGATTATTATATTTTTAAATTTTATTATGAAATTTTTATATATAGAAGTTATATTGTAACGAGAGCATATCTTGATGAAAGAAACTATGTGAGTTTTCTCAGAGCTTAGATCCATATTGAGGGATCAATATTTAAGTGGAGGAAAAAAGTAAAGGTAGCATTAAGTAAAAATCCTTTAAACCTAATTATCCAAGAAAAAAATAAATTAAAATCATTCTCTTGTTCTTCCCTCTCTACGATCCCATCGCACTCTTTATATATGGCTCATCTGCATACCAGCATGCTCTTTTACAAAATTATTATGCTAAAATGATATCTGAGTGATATCTAGATTTCTTACTAATTATAATGAAAGAAAGATTAGTTGAATTGATTATTATTATCTTTTAATAAAATGCATTGAACTAAATAGAAAATAATTTATAAATAATATGAGCACCTAAAAACATGAATATTTTTATCAGAAATGATTTTTCCTCATTTTTATCAGAAAAATATAAAGACTTATCTATTGCTAAAAACATAACTCACATGCAACCACTATTTTCATAAATATTTTTATATGATGTTCAACTAGTAGATGAAAAATGGCCGTCTAGGCTACTAAGATAATAGAAAGCCTACAAACCCGACTTATTTATTAATTAGATCAATCTCAGGTTGAAGTCATTTTGGTCGATTCAAATTTGAGTTCAATTTGAACTCCACCTGCCGACCCGCCGTTCTATTTTATCAGTCCTACATCCTTGGGATTGGCCGTGCGCAAAAAGTTTCGCTATAAATCAAATACCTATAAAAGGAGGTTATAAGTGTAAATACATAGCTTGGTTTATAAATGGGACCTGAAGGTAGTGCAAGAACTTAAAAGCAAGAAGAGCAAAAACTCGAGCCCCAATAAGCAATTCTCGGCATGCAAGTTCAATTTAACTCTGACGGCCATGTCTTCGCGCCTACATGCAAGGAGAGGAAGAGTGGAGGCTTCTGTATGTAATTATCCTCAAAGGCGGAAGTTCTCGAGCGTTTATGTTTAATAAAATAAAATTTAAATAAAAATAATAATTTATTAAAAATTATGAATAATATGAAATAAAATTAATTTTTATATACGTAAAATATAATTAATTTTTAATATTAAATTTTATAAATAATATAATATATTTATTTAAAATTAAATTAAATTAATTTTAACCTGGTTAAAGTCATCGGGGGCGGTTTACCGACTACCATGTAGACTTGACGGCAGCGAGGGCTGTCGCCAGGGAGAGCGCGGCAGCGGTCAGGCGGCCGGCAATGGCGAAGATGACGGTGCCCAACGAGAATTTAGGGTCAGTCGGGAAGGCTGGCGGTGTCAGGCAGGCCAACGGCGTCGAGCAGGCCGGTGGCGTCGGTCTTCCTTACGTGTTTCCTCTGATATGAAAGGGCCTGAGGAGCTCCCATCGTGGCAGCCATTGGAGAGGAAGAGCAGTCACAAAGAGAGCTGGAAGGAAGGAGAGCCTGAAAGCAATGGGCCTGAGGGAAAGATAGTGAGCTAATGAAAGGGAAAAGAGCATTGGAGAGAGATGGAGAGGCAGTTTCCATGGCTGCTGGTGAGAGAAGGAGAGCTCTATCTCTGAACCTATTTATGCAGCTCTTTATAGCTAGGATGCTCGGTTCGATCTACACTATGTTGCATGTGTAAATTTTTTGTCAACACCTCTTTATAAGATGCTCAATTTCTCACACTATTCTTTGTCAACACCATGTTAGGAGAATAGTGTGAGAAATAGAGTTCTTGTTAAATTAATTTTCAAATTGTTGACATGAGAGGTAGGGGGTCCCACGTGGAGTAGAAGAAGAGGAGAGTCCCGAGAGACGGCGACGCGAAGATGGCTAAAATCTGCTGATTGAGTCTTAGAAGAAAAAAGGAACATCCAGAAAAGCACACAGAGGATTTAAGGTGGTTCAGGGATGAGATCCCCTATGTCCACTGGGACGAGCTCGAAATGTTTCACTATATCTCAAAGAAAAGGCCGCTCAGGCCAAGTACAGAGATAACCAGAGCTTAGAAAGAAAATGGCTCCCATGTACAGAGGGAGAAAATGAAGAAAAAGAAGAATTTATAGGGTGGCGCGTCCTCCTTGGTTCTTGCTCCCCTCCTCCTTGAGCTCTGTTTAAGGATATTTATAGGATGCAGTCCTAATTTCTCGGAGTGGGATACACCCCTGGAATTGAGCCCATGCTGGCGGACCACCTTTGTCGGTCTTGGGGAAGACCGGTAGTAGTGGGTGAAGCAAGTGGCTTTTTCGTTTTCGCTCCTTATGGGAACTCGCTGTGGTTGGAGCATGCGGCTCCTTAGTTTGTGTGCCTCATGGGGACTTGCAGGCTTGCAGCGGTTGGTGGAGGCCCATGCTGTTAGGATGTTCTGAAGGAATCTGGCGAAATATTGTGGACGATGGTATGCACGTTTGAATCATCATGTCCGATGATTGGCAATATTGTAGCTGTAACCTCGTGGCTCGACCAAACATCGTGGCCGATGATTGGAGTTCCGATGCCTGCAAGGGATGAAACTTGGTTAGCGAAATATCATGCTAAATGTTTGCCACATGTACGGCTATTATACAGCGCTGGAGCCACATGTCAACATTAGCACCCCGCATGTTGGGGCGCGAACATTTATGTGGGTCCTAGCATGCGAAACGTGATAATGGTGGACGCGCTGCCTGAGATCTGCATGGATGGTCAGGGTGGCGCCTTAGCGCTTCACACCGTCCCTTAGGTTCCTGCAAGGAAGAAAGAACCAATTAGTGAGATAACGGAGTAAGAGAACAAGGCTAACCTGACGTCCAAGGAGCAGGCCTCAGCAAGATCTCTCTCTTGAGGAGGAGAGGCACCGTTTTGTCTTGCAGGTGCTATGAAACAAGCAAAATGTTTGATCTATAAAGCCACAAAATATCGATATCGATGTTTTTCATGATGAAGGAAACATCGATATCGATGTTTTGGATGGCGATTTCTGAAGAATCAGCTGATCGTCGATTCCGATGTCACAGAAACCGCAGGCGAGATCAAGTAGCCTCCATTCCTTAACTGTAGATCTTGTACACAAGGAAGAAGGGTTTGAAGCATAAATGAAATTCATTATACATACCTGTTGGATTGATATGAATGAATTTCAATAGAACTATGAATAATAACTTTGAAAGTCAGCAAATTTCTGTGAATAACAGTTAGATGTTGAATTCGAAGGAAAAAATTCCAGAAGAGATGCTGAACTCAATCCAACTGATTAGCTTAATAATGATAGCCATAACTACAAAGAGCTCAAAATGTATATCTTTTCAGCATTAGCTTTAGAATAAGTTCAACCAACACTTGCACAGGAAAGAAATAATGATGATAGTGGAGATCCTACATAGGAGGGGTTGTCTAACTCGATGCCAAAAGAACTTAGATCGTCTGAAACATCATAGAGATGTTTGTACTTGAGGCATGGGCTGACCTCCGTTAAGAGCGACAGATCCTAGTGGGAGGCGAAGGCACTGTGCTTAGGGGGAACCTGTATTGTGAGTAGATGACAGGAACTGCCCTAAGATTACGAGCAGACCTTCTAGCCCTCTGCTAGCCTGGTGGGCTTATGAAGAGTTTCCATATGTTTAGAGGAGATCCTGCCTGCCAAGGCGTGACTAGGCTCAGTGACCTCCGATAATAAGAAGTTAGGGTAACAACGATAAAATCTTGGAATAACCAAGCATTGCTTGTATAGATAACTGTGGAAATAAAACATCGTTAGCGAAAAAGGCATCGCCCACGATATTAATTTGCAGTGATAAGAATTCTCAAAGCTTTGAAGTCCAGAAGATCATATGAATTCCAGAATATGAACTCCAAAAAGCCATGAAATTCATAACATAAGTAGATTTCCAGAATATCATATATATGAACTTAAGAATGCCATAAATAGAGTACGAATTCCAGAAGGCCCTTTGTATGAGATATGCTCCAGAAGATCATAAGCAATATGAAAATTCCAGAACACGCAGAAAACATCAGGGCCGATATTTTGGAGGGCAATTAAGGCCGAAATTTTGGGAAAGCATCGCGCACGGCTTATGGCGTTTAGCCAGAGTTCAATGCTTCGTCTCTTCGATGTTTTCTCTTCTTCTCCTTACTAATTTCGGAAGCATTGGGGGGGGGGGAAAGGTCTCAGCATCATCCAATAGTACAAACTGGCTGGTCCTGTCAACTAGCTCCAGATAACTGCGGGGTTTGGTCAGCTGTAGAGACTTAGACAAGTCCCCACTCTTGAGCTCTCGCCGGTAGTTGTGCATGGTGACGGCAGGGTCAACGTCTTCTGCTTTTGCTGTAGCGGCGAAGAAGCGATTAGTGTAGTCTCGGAGGCTTTCCTTCTCACCTTGCTTGATGCTGGCGAGAACCATATCGAATACGATCATTCGCATATGGCCGATGAAACGGGCAATCAGCTCCCATTTCAGATGTTCATAGGAGCTAATGGAGCCTCTAGGGAGCTTGATGAACCAGGCGAATGATGCTCCTTTCAGCGTTGTAGCAAGGAGGTGGCATTTTGTTGCCTCGTCTGGTTGGCAGTAGCAGAGAGCTGCCTCAAACCCTTGGATGTGCCCGCGAGGGTCTGTGGTGCCCTTATAGATTTCAAGTCAGGGTGGCCTGAAGTCCTCTGGAACCGACACTTGACGGATGGCATCAGAAATAGGGCAACAAGGTCTACGAGATTCGTCACCCTCTCGCGCAATTGTGTCATCCTAGCTCTTTTTAAAGAGGAAAATCCAATGCGGCGTCTGGAAGAGGAGGATGAGGCCCCATCTGTAGGAGCCACCGCAGAAGGTTCACCAACAGTCAGGGCGTTCCGAGCTTCGGAGTTTGATCTGCGCGTTCGTGCCACCATTCTCTGGGTCTCAATGAAAGCACCAGAAGATGTTGACGTGAGAAGTAGGGGGTCCCACATGGAGTAGAAGAAGAGGAGAGTCCCAAAAAACGGCGGCATGCAGATGGCTAAAACCTGCTGATTGAGGCTTAGAAGAAGAAAGGAGCATCCAAAAAAGCACACAGAGGATTTAAGGTGGTTCAGGAATGAGATCCCCTACGTCCACCGGGACGAACTCGAAATGTTTCACTATATCTCAAAGAAAAGGCCGCTCAGGCTAAGTACAGAGATGACCAGAGCTCAGAAAGAAAATGGCTCCCCTGTACAGAGGGAGAAAATGAAGAAGAAGAAGAAAATCTCTGTGCGACCCATCCTTTTTGGTTTTTGCTCCCCTCCTCCTTGAAGCTCTGTTCAAGGATATTTATAGGGCGCAGTGCTGATTTTCTGGAGTGGGATACACGCCTAGAATTGAGCTCATGCTGGCGGTCCCACCTCTGTCGGTCTTGGGGAAGGCCAGTATCAAATTGCACTCCTCCCCCACCATTTGGTAGGGGTGTGTATTAAATGCTTCAAGCTAATTAAATTTAGTCAGTTTGATTTGATTTAGAATATTTCAGTTTGATTACTGACTTACTAATAAAGATAAATTTCATAAAACAATGTAAGACCATCGATTTTATATAGTGCTAAATGCTAGCTTATAAGTAGAAACATACAAATAAGAAATGTCATAAAGATGAGAATGCTAAAATGAATCAGTGTGTATATGCGAAAGTATAAGATGAGAAATTAGTATATCCACGAGAAGATTGGAGTAGCTTCAATTGAGGATACGTTTAAATAAAGTTAGCTCAAGTAGTTTGAATATGTAAATTGTAAGCCGATAGAAATTTCAATAAGAAAAGTTAGATTTATGTAGCTTATGTAAAAGAGGAAAAGGAAAGCAAAAAAAAAACATAATAAAAAAACTATAAGGAATAATCTTGCATACTCGAAACTAAGTGTTATTTGGTTTTGTGCAATGAAAATAAAGAACTTATATAGTCAACCTGACTTAGTGAAATAAAGGCTTGGTTGTTGTTGTTGATTACTGTTTTGATGATTGAATTTGTTTCATTATATGCTTTGGGTTCGATTTCTTACATTTGAAAATTAAACTAAGAAATTGAACCAACCAAACTATCCAAAATATCATATAGCATCAAGTGGTGGTATTGTCGAAATTATATAATATATTAATACTTTATCCTTAAATTGCATGTCTTGGTTTTATGTGATATTTTTGTATGTGATATGTTGATATTTTTAGTATAATTGTTTTTTTTTTAAATATAATTTATTAATTCTACACAATGTTAATATATTTATTTTCTTGAAATTGCTATATATTTAATTTTTTGAAATTGTAATATATTTATTTTTTTGCTCTCATTTGTATACTCTAGGGTTTATCTCTATTTTTCTTTTCAAAGTTATGGTGTTAATTTATTTTTTCCTAGCATTGTTTTTAGTCTTTATTGTTGTAAAATCTTGTAATGATATATTATATTGTTGTGAGATAGTTTTAAAATTTACAAATGTAACTGATAAAATAAAGAAAAAGTATGATGTTAACCGAAACAAATTTGATTTTCATTTTATAGTCTTGTTTGGTTGGTTTAATTTTTTGAAGTTCAAAACCGAATTCGATCTTTTTATTTTGTGTTTGATTAACCAAAGCAACTTAACACACTGAATGCACACCCTTACTCTTTGGCTAAAGTTTATGTTGTTTTCATATGTTGTAGAAAAATATATGTGATCCTTTGGTAGCTGAAAATTGGATCAAACGGGTTGAGAAAACCTTTGACGCTTTAGGCGTCTTTTGACAACTATGCGGATCAATTTAGATTGGGCCAAAGCGGACAACCTTGATAGTGTTTGAGTTTGAAAGTGATAGAGAAAGAAGAAGAAACACACAAAATTATGTGATTTAATGATTTTTCGCTTGCATCTATACACTATAGCCATGTGAGTGTATATATTTAAAGTACCATGTTATAATGAAGGTTCATCCCCTTATTTGTAGTAGAGTGCAAGACAATTATGTCAAGATATTTTTATATCTCAATAATTTTCTGTAGTTGATTTCTAATATAATATAGTCCATCTATTGTTTAAAATTTTCAAGAAAGTTTTTGTTGAGAATTAGGCTTGACACTTTAACAGTTGGCTGTTAAGGTATGCGAAGTTTTTATAGTTTGGATCTTTGCAATTGGGTTAAGGGGTCGATATTCTGGTGAAGGAAAGGGTAGGGTTAGTCTTAGGTGAGAATCCTTGAATTAGCCTAGTTCTCCACTTTCATTTAAAAAAATTCCTTCCAACTTCATCTCTCTCCAGATCGTCTCTAAGTGCTTGCCTCCAACACTTCACACGCTTGGTCGCCTTCGAAGTTCGCCTGCCTCCGATGCCCCCTACCTCCGACTCGCACAAGCGCCTACAACTAGAACACGTGCAAGCCTGTGTGAGAGGTGACCACGTGAGCCCACGCAAGAAACCAGAGCCTGCGCGAGCTGTGCCCACAAGCGTTGTGATCAGCGCTTGCAGCTGCGATTGGGAGCCGCGCCTGCGTGCATGCCAGCCACTCCCACAGGCACACGCGAGAGCTGACAGACCTCCTCTTGGCGTCAGTCACAGGTTCTCCTGGCGAGCCGGGTGGCGTTTAGCTTTGATCGGTGAAATTGTGTCGCACGAGGGTAGTGCGCAACTACTCATCTACGCTATCCCGATAGTTCACGTGTTCGCTCATCAGGCCTGGTTACCGGACCGGATCGGTTCCGGTCCAGTTCTACCGGTTCCAGGTTCGGTTGGACCGGAACTAGTCCGGTCCGGTTCCAATCGGTTCCGAATTCGGTCCGGAACTGGTTTGCTCAGCTTGGATCCGGTCCGAGTCCTGTCCGGATCCATATATTTGGGTCGGATCGGGTCAATTGGGTAAATTAATTTAAAAATATATTTTTTTATATTTTTTTATATATTTTATAAAAAAAATTTACATTTTGTATTATTTCTGAAAAAATTAATATTAAAAAATTCTAAAAAATATTATTAATATTAACAAAAATATTTTTAAAAAATAATTACAATTCGTACAAATATTTCACATTACGAAAAAAATTATTCGTCATAATTACAAAGAATTCTTCTCGAGTACTCCTCCTCTTCTTCTGAACTTTTATCCTTAAATTCATCCACGAAATCATACTGTTGATTTTGTGACTCAGCAGTAAATCAATCCTGTAGACAGGTAAGTATGGAAAGGGTTGCAGGAGATAAACTATTTTTGTAGTCTCCTATTATTCTTCCTGTGGTGGAAAAGGATGATTCAGAAGCTATAGTGGAAGCTTGGGCTGCTAGAACATCTCGTGCCAAAGCAGATAAAACAGGATATTGCTTTGATGAGCTTTTCCACTACTCCAATAAACTCATATCATCATCAAATTTTTTTCCGAGATGTAAATAGAACTGCAACTCGTTCAAATTGGCAAGTGCTTGACTCTGTGTTGTGGATTCGCTAGAAGTTGCTTTTCCTTCTCTGAAGTAAGAGATCTTTTTGCGACCGCCGACCTAAGAACATTAAAAATGCTAGGCTTTTTCTGTGTTCCTGTTTGTATCTCCATGCGTTGCACGTTCCTGCTCGCAACCTGCTCACTGTAATAAAGAGAAAATAACTCTTGAAGAGTTGAAAAAACTGATGCTTTTCGGCATCAATATTACTCTCCAAGAAATCAGAATATTCTGCGTAAAAAGTTTCAATAGCTCTGGTTTCCTGACGAGGATCAAGCATAGCAGCTATTAAATATAAAAGTAATTTTTTCCAGTATTTCTCAAAATTTTACTTCCATGTCAGCAATAAAAGACCCAATAATTGGATCTGATCCACACTCTAAATTTTTTTTAAATATTTGAAAATCATAAGGTAAAAAAATAGGCGAAATCTGATAATAACAACCTGAAAAATTTTCAGTAGACTCCTTAAAAATAGACAATAATTTGAAATTTTTTTAAAAAAAAATATAATCATAAGAATATAATTGAAGGTCATGATTATGTGTATATGAATTATAAAAAGCAGTTAGCAAATCTTCGTATGGTAAAAGTGATTCGAATAAACGATGAAGTAAATTTCATCTAGTTTCTATGGGTAATGAAAATTTTACAAATTTTTTTCGGCACTTATGCAAACACATTTCCATTCACGCCTAACATTTGAATTTAAACGAATTCATTTTGCAGCATGCTTAAATTTATCGATAATTAAATATTCGGAATTAAAAGCACTAGAAACACATAAATTTATGATATCACATGCACATTTAATATGAAAAAGAGAATCATAAAATGGAGGTTTTAAAAATTGCTGTAAAAAATTTACTGTAGAATTATTATTTGAGGCATTATCCAAAGTAAAAGAAAAAATTTTATTCTCTATATCATAAATTTTACAAACATTACAAATGTAAGAAAAAATGATTGAACCTGTATGGGCCTCATTTAATACATCTAAAGATAATATTCATTTCTGCATTCCCCACTGTTCATTGATCCAATGACAAGTAATAACTAAGTAACTCGCGCCACTACTGCTAGTTCAAATATCGGAGGTTAAACTTACCCTACAATTAATGTTACTGAAGTGTTGAATAAGAGATTGTTTATATTCTTTGTACATTGACATACAATTTTTTTTAAGAGTATGCCTAGAAATACGGTTATATTGAGGTTGTAAATATTGAATAATATTTTCTAAAAAATCCTCATTTTCACATATTATAAATAGTTGTTCGGTTCGTACAATAAATCGAACTAAACCTCTACGTGCCTTATCATTTCTAAAAGACCATGGCATAGTTCCACTCTGAGGATTCAGTTGTGTTTGAGTTGGCTCTACAGTGTAGGTTAACAAGTTCTGTCATCAAACTTATAAAATCTAACTAAGTGTTTCTTAAATGTATCAGTTCCACCACCAGTACCATCCTGTTTGTATGAGTATTACTTTTTACAAATTTTACAAATAACAATGTATTCGGGTTTCTTCGAGTTGCTAGTAGGTTTAATTTGTAATTCAAAAAATTCTCATACCTTACTGCGTTTCGTCTAAGATTTGTTAGAGACATTGAAAGATTGAGTTGACATCTCCACTTGCCTCAGAATCATGTTCGGCAGATAGGTCAAGATCAGGTTCTGAAGTTTCGTTAAAGTTCTCACCAAGTGCAGGAAGACGATCGAGTTCTAGAACGTAATTCGGATTCACATTCTGTTGGCGACTTGAGGAAGGAACGCTAGAAAATCGACGTTGGGAAATCATTAAAACGTATTTGCAGAATTTTTAACAAAGTAGAAGAGCAGAAAAATTTGATGAAAATTGTAGGAATTCTCTTCACAAATTTTTACTATTTATAGAGAGTTTAATACATGTTAAAAAATCTAAAATGACCTTTACCGTTGATGGAGTAGAACGTTTAAAACTCATAGCGTTCAATTAAAATAAAAATAATAATAATTTTTTAATTATCCACTGCAGCTGGCAGCATTAATGTTGCCAGCTGTAGTGCTTGGGAGCAGTGCCCGCGCGGCGCACACGGGCGCTGCTGCCGCACGGGCGCTGCCCCCAAGCTATATATATATATATATATTTTAAATTTTGGAACTGGACCGGTTCCGGTTCAACGGAATAGGACTGGTTCCAAACCGGATAACCGGTTCTGCACTTGCAGAACCAGTTCGGACCAGTTTTGCGGCCCGGAACTGGTTAGAACCAGTCCGGTTCAACCGGTTCTGGACCGAACCAGTTCTTACCGGATCGGTTTCGAACCGGTTCTTACCGGACCGGTTTCGAACCGGTTCTTACTTGACCGGTTTAGAACCGGTTCCGGGTCGAACCGGTCCAATAAGCAGCCCTATCGCTCGCCCTGCTATGTTGATTTGGACGCTACACCCGCAGCACAAACAATGGCCCACGTGAAGCTTATTGAGTCTGTGTGACTCTGTCACACTTGCAGCTCTCATCGATGTAATTTCTCAACGAGTCAAATTAATATGATTTTCTTATTTCAATATAAAATTATTCACCTGACTTGAATTATTCATGTGACTCTAATTACGTAACTATAAGCTTCAATTGAGAAATTTAAATTATCGTTGGAATTTAATTGCGATACATCTATCCTAGATTATTGAATCTTAGATCTGATTTATTAAATTTAAACTTGACACTCAATCTAATTTGATAAATTCTTATTTATCAGACAATCTAGTTTAGTTTAATTTTAAAATATTTTAAATTTGTTAGATTTAAAAATCTTATTTATCATATTTTTTTTTGAAAATATTCTTACACTTAATTAAAATAATTTATCATTTAATTTTGCTAAATAAAAAAATATATATTTTTTATTTTCCATCCCGCATCATCAGGAGGGGCGTACCCGTTAGTCCTCACCAAGCAAAGTCTCTTGTATGGTTTATGTAGGCAAGGTTTTTCCTTTCTTGTTTCAGTAAACAAAGGGAAAGGCATACCTTAGCTGTTGTGATTGGTGAATTGATTTTCTTGGAACCTCTCTTAAGCTGCAATATGTCAAGTGTTCTGGTAGAAAGACTTTTTGTGAGAAATCTGTTTCTCTACTATTTTTATCAAATTGGTTCACGCTTTTCCAGAAGTTCAAACGTTTGCTTTTTTTTCTCTTTTTTTGTTCATAGGTTATAGTAATTATGATAATTAACTTAATCTGCAGGCTGTAGAGATTCAACTGTCACATTATAACCTGCATTTTCATGATAATTTTCCACTCCTACAGTTTTATTATTTGCACAATAGATTAAGTTTTCTGATGTAATTTCTCAGCAAAGTGATAAAAGACAAGTATTTTTTCACTAAATTAGAGTATTTCTATATAATAATTTTGCCTTCTGCAGATGTGCGAGATTGATTAGCAGGAAGTTAAGGATGCCCCTTTCCAGACTAAAATCAAGCTTTGGCCCTTCATTAGAAGATTCAGCTTAAGGAACCCGCAATGCCAAATTGTGTTTGAATTGAATAGCTGTCATTATGAGTATCATATGACGCTACTGAGAAAAATACAGTTTGGAAGAAGCAAGCACAAAGAATTTATTCAATGAATTCTCTTTACCTTTATGTCGAGAGGTTTTGCTTCTAATTTCAACTTACTAGGTTAAATGGAGGGCCACTCTTTTCAAGGATGAGGAGCTGTAGAAGTTGGATAAACATTGGAGAACAAGATTACCTCAGAGCTTAACGCTGATGAAAAAGAGGAAGATTGAGCACCAATGGCTTGATGCCTGACTGGTGGAACGGCGAGCTTGAGATTCTGCAACCAATTGCATGTAAAGCTCCAGTAAGATTGTTAGTTATAGCAAAAAATATAATATATATATATATATGTATATGTATTTCTTCCTTGCTTTCTTAGAATCCTCCAGCACTGCAAGCATCAATTCTACACATTTAAGAACTTTATGTTGAACTGTGCTTGAATTGTATTCTTCTAATTGTGGTATGATGTTAACTCTAGAACTAATCTAATAGTCAAGTTGATGGAAAACCAAAGCTTTATACACCTGCTGGTCCCAAGATTGAGGAGGTTGATTGGACTTGTCATTGCAATGTTGGGTTAGAAGTTGGTATCATGATTTACTTTCTATATTTAACTTTCATTTCTATGCTTTTATATCTCTGAATCTTCTCTATTCAGTGGTTTTCTGATTATTGTTCTTCAACTAAACCATTTAAGCTTTTTCTTGTGCTGAAGGAGAATTCGTGACTGCAACAATTGACTGAGTTGATCTCAAGTAGGGGAGAACATAATCTGCAAAATAGTGGGTGAAATAGGGAACATGAAACTTCAGGAAGAAGAAAGCAACGAACTTACTTGTTCAGTTCTTTCTACAGAAAATCATGATGCTTGCAGACAGAGATGAAATCTTCACTAAAAAAGAAGGCCTCTGCATGTGTTACATGAGTTTTTGTTACAAGAAAGAAGAAAATTACTAGTCCATGATCATCTAACTGCCTAGAAGCACCCAACAATCCTGACGAAAGATTCATTTCGGACTTCATAGTGCCGGTGCTGTTGCTGCTGTTTGCGCGTACTATTGCGGAAGCCTTGAAGTGATGCTTTTTTGTGGCTTGCTCCGTTTTCTCCCCATTGCTAGTAGATTGATGGTCGCATATGGCACACGTGTTGGCATTACTTTGTGAGTTTATAACACCAAATTGGTAAGCTAAAGGCCACTGTCTGACTAGACATAGCAATTTCATCAGATTCATAAGGGATATTGAAGAGTAGGCAATTGTCTTCTTAAGATCAATTTGTTTTGAAGTGGTTTGAAGGAGTATAAATTATGACAATGACACTTGGAGCATAAATGAAAGGAGTGCAAGTGTGGAATGAAATTGATGCGGAACATCCTCGGTATCAACTCCATCAGCGCGATAATGATTTTAGTTCAGACATATTATGCCTGTGTCTTATTATTTATTTTGATATGTTGTACTTTTCTTTTTTTTCTTAACATTTTTATTTTCATGGCTTTATGTGAGTGGGTGAGAGATATTGTATTATGGGCTTGGGAAGTATTGGGCTTATATATGGGCTTTTGAGTCATGACACTTCATTAAGGTATCTTATCATTAGATTAGATAACCCTAGATCCAATGGTTAGGATCAAAGGTTAATGATCTAATGGTTGGATTTAACTTATTGTCATGAAAAGAACCAAATGTCTATAAAGTAAAGAAATTGGAAGGAGAGAAAGGTGGTTGTTGCTTTTGGAAGAACTCATTTTTCATTGGAAAAAGAGAGAGAGGGAGAGAAAGGAGAGAGACTTCTCCCCTCCCCTTTGATCAA
>KZ451923.1:2960402-2972195 GCA_002786265.1 Apostasia shenzhenica
ACTCGTATTGTCTTATGAAGCTCTATTAAAATATATTCTACATGTTTGCATTTTTAGGTTATATTGACATTTAGAAATTCTAAATCTCATAATACTACATCAGAAATGCTGCTTTCGAAGACATGGGCATTGAAAATCTTAAGAACCTGTAGGTTTACAATTTTAAAGGATTTTTTGACATATCCGTATCTCAACATGTCAATTTGTTTGAAGCTTTGGTTGGCCACTCTATTTATAGCTGCAGGACTCTCATAGAGATCTGGCATTTACTGACAATTTTATTAATTTCCAGCTATCAACTAACCTATAACCCATTAGGAGTATGTCAGTGTGAGTGAGATGTATCAGTTCCCTTGAACATGTTGGTGTGCCTTCTCTTAAGTTCGGCATGTCAGGGCGAATGTGTTAGGGAGAATATCAGAGCAGATATGTCCCATGAATCTTAGGTTGAAAGGGATATGTTGGGGCTCCTTTAGTAATCCTAGTCAAAATTCTGCTGCATATAAACATGGGCTTGCACATTCTTGTGTGACACATCACAAATCGCCTGCTGGGTTATGGTGATAGTTGTGGCCTTGTGGATTTGTTCATTTCATCCCAGGATGTGACGCCTTGTGGCCCACATATTGATAATAATGTATTGCCCAGACTCTATTGGTCGGAATTTGACAAAATGTGTGAGACTTAATGTAATTTTGGTATAATATATTTTCGATGTGTATGGCTGATGGCATGGCTGATATTGATGCTAGACTTCCATTAATGGAAACAATATGCAAAGATGCTGAGATTTTTCTGATCAAGCTGTAAAAATCGACCCGCCATATGCTTCAACGGACATGGGCATGTCTTTTGTTTGGCGAACGTGTGTACATGTCATTATTATCTTTGTCGGTTACGTATTTAGACATCAAAACTTTGAGATTTTTTTGAATTCATTAAATGAATATAATGAAATGTCATCCTCGGGTTGTTGAGATTGATAGGTTGTTTCAGACATTTTGTCCATCCATTAAATATGCATATCATATAGGCCCTTTAAATTGTTATCTTATTTCTTTCATTTGTCTAACTGTGGAGGTATTGTTTGCTTTAGTTTTAGAAAATTGCGTAATGCGAGGACTTTCTAGGAGGCTTAAGCACGCATAATTATAGATTCTTGACCCGAAAATGCATCTGCAATTTGTGATCACATCTTGTATAATTCAAGAACTTCTCTCCTTTTTTTAGTGTGAGATAATTTATTTCTATGCCCTTCTCGAGCTCTCACTACTCATTAGACTTAGAGCCTGTTAAGAACAAATTCTTGTACCAGTGATTCTCTTCTTTTCTGATATTACTCGGCAATTACTGCTTGCCCTCTTCGGCCGCAGGTCACCACAGGCCAGCTCGCTTTCGTCTAGCTCATCCTCAAACTGCATCTTATTACGGGAAGTCAACTTTGATACCATATTGTAACATCCCATGATCCAAATGTAGAGATTTGTTCGCTTTGATTTTAGGAAACTGCGTGGCTTAGGGACTTTTAAGGAGGTTACCATCCTAAGACTACTCTAATCCAAGCACTCTTAACTATAGGGCTTTCATTATTAGCCATATAGTTTTCCCTCAAAATGCGCTTTTACATATTGAGATTACGGTATTTACTTATACAGCTCAAGAATTCCCCTCTTTCCGATATAGGATGATGCATACGTATGCCTCACTTATCCAATAGGCTTAGAAGCCAACTATGAGCTGCTCCTTGTGTCAGTGATTTTCCTCTTGTGGAAATCACTCCATGCAATTTTCGGCCATGAGTCGTCACAATAGACTATAAAAAATTTAGTTAAATGTGGTTAAGATGAATTTTGTGATATTTGTAAGATTTTGGAGGCTATGATGTAAATTCAGAAAAATAGGCTGTATCAAATAGAAATCTTATTTTTGGAAAGTTGGCGTAGGCATTGTATAGAACTAGCTACAAAAAAATATATCAAGTAATATCTCTTTTGAGGATGTGCAAAGGTCTTTGGGGAGGGGTATGCCGCTAACATAATCAGCCACACTATTTATGTTTCGAGATAAATGAGTGATTTTGCGTGCAACAAGATAAGAAAGCAAGTGTACTATATCATGAACAATGTAGTCATTCTCTTGGTGGCATCCATTCCATGTTTGGGCTGGTTTTCCATAGCTCTCACCTGATCTTCAGCCCTAAATATTTATTTCATGGTTATGTAGAAAATTCTCCTTTTTTTGTAGTATTTCAAATTTTAATTTTTATGCACCTTTTATAGAACTCCACACTGAACATACCATGTCTTCATGTGAAGCTCCTACTAAGCTACAACAACAACAACAACAACCAAGCCTTAATCCCACTAGGTGGGGTCGGCTACACGAATCCTTTGTTTCCATTGCGTCCTATCAGTTACCAAATTCTTATCTAAGTCTAAATAACTAAGATCACTCCTTATAGTTTCTTGTCATGTCTTCTTTGGTCTCCCTCTTCCTCTTTGTACATGGGCAAAATCCAATAATTCAATTTTTCTAACTGGAGCTTCAATCGGCCTACGATTTAGATGTCCAAACCATCTAAGCCGACAATTTTCTAAAGGATTCATGTCATGATTGATTCGACAAGTTTTACGCTGGCTGTCGACTGCCTAACGCAACCCTCCTACTAAGCTAACTTCTTTAAAATGTCTGTGTGGTTCAGAATAAGTATTTATTTGGTAGTGTTTTTTGTGCTGTACAGTACCAGGGCACTTGAATTTATACTATTTTTCTAGCACTCAAATTTAAACTATTTTCCTTTCTTGTTTCAATAAACAAAGGGAAGGGCATACCTCAGCTGTTATGATTGGTAGTTTGATTTTCTTGGAACCTCTATTAAGCTGCATTTTGTTAAGTGTTCTTGTTGACAGACCTTTGTGAGAAATCTATTTCTCTACTATTTTCGTCTAATCGGTTCACACTTTTCTGGAAGTTTAAAAGGTTTGTTTTCTTTTTGGGATAATTACCTACATGCCACACAATTTAGTTTTATTTATGCCTTACCCATCCATTCTTAGTTAATTACGTTGTGCGCACTCAAAATATTATAAAATCTTACATATACACATTTTAACTTATTTCTATTATAATGAGTAATCATAATTTTTCAATAACCTAACTATAGTTAGATTACAAAAAATCTGAGCCGTTCATCATATTATTTTAAGAATATTTAAATATATTTTGAGTGAAAAATCCTAAAACCTTAATATTTAGGTGGCGGCAAAAGAAGGAGATATCCGCGACGTGAATTGATTTTAAGACAAATCAGCGCTTTAGTGTGGTATTGAGAAAGAAAAAAATATGTACCATTAAGAGTAAAAATATAATTTTAATGATTTACTAACAGAATATTTTTTTTTCAAATAGATTTTGATTAAGTTTTAACTCAAATGTGTGTATGTAAGATTTTGTAATATTTTGAATGTGCATAGCGTAATTAACTAAGAATGGATGGGTAAGACATAAATAAAACTAAATTATGTGGCATGTAAGTAATTATCCCTTTCTTTTTTCCCAACTATTTTTGTTATAGTATAGTAATTGTGACCATTATAAACTGCATTCACATGATAATTTTCCGCTCTCACAGTTCTACTATTTGCACAATAGTTTAAGGGGGTATTTTGTTCGATGTTATCTTGACGTATATATCATATTATCTAGAAAAAAAAATATTTATTTGGTTTGATGGCATGCATAGATAACTTTATAAAAAAGGTTAATAGCAATTAGATCTTTCTAGTTTGGGTCTATGTGCAATTAGGTCCTTCTAGTTTGAGATGATGTGTAAATAAATATTTTCTCTAATTAATGAACTAATTTGATTAATTTAAAGCCTGAATCAACATTTTAGATAAAAATAAAGTCCAATTTGACTTATAAATTAGAGAAAGTATCCTCTATTACATACTTTTATTAGTATCAAAGGACTTATTTGTAATTTACTTCAAACTAGAGGACCTACCTAGTTAATTTATAAACTAGAGGGACCTAATTGCTATTAACTCTTATAAAATTTTATGGAATTGTCACTAGAATTATTAGGATATCTAGAAAGTAACATCAAGCTTTGGCCTTTCATTAGAAGACTCAGTTTAAGGAATCAGCGATGTCAAATAGTGTTTGGATTGAATAGCTGTCATAAGGAGTATTATATGATGCTACAGAGAAAAAAGAATTTATTCTATGAATTCCTTTACCTTTATGCCCACAAGTTTTGTTTCTAATTTCAACTTACTAGTTTTAATGGAGGCTTCACTCTTTTCAAGGATGAGCAGCCGTCGAAGAAGATGGGTACTAGAAAAACATTGAAGAACAAGATCAGCCTTGCAGAGGAACGACGACTTTGATGATTAAGGCGAGCTTGAGATTCTGCCAACCAGCTGCATGTGAAGCTCCAGTAAGATTATTAGTTATAGCAAAAAATATAATATCTATGTCTACTTATATACATTTATATATATATATATATATAGAAAGATATAGTGTAACATTCCGTGATCTCATTGTAGAGATATTGTCCGCTTTGACTTTAGAAAAACTGCGTGCTTGAGTACTTCCCAGGAGGTCACCCATCCCAGTACTACTCCAGTCCAAGCACGCTTAACTACGGAGTTTTCCTAAAGCCAAAGCGGACAATACTTCTACAATGAGATCACGGGATGTTACAATATGGTATCAGAGCCGACCTCCCGCAGTACGATGTGGTTCGAGGACGAACCAGGCGGAAGTTGGTGGGCCTGTGACGCCCGTGGCCGAAGAGGGCGGGGAGTGATCGTCGGGTGATGTCCTAAGAGAAAGGAATCACTGAGGCAAAGTGCGGCTCCTGGCAGGCTTCTAGGCCGAATAATGAGTGGTGAGAGGGGCGCAGGAATGAATCGTCCCACATCAGAAAGGGAGGGAACTCCTGAGATGTATAAGTAGATAACGTGATCTCAAATGGTAGAGTCGCTTTTTGGGGCAAAACCGTGAGGCTAGTGATGGAAAACTCCATAGTTGAGCGTGCTTGGGCTGGAGTAGCACTGGGATGGGTGACCTCCTGGGAAGCACTCAAGCACGCAGTTTTCCTAAAGCCAAAGCGGACAATACCTCTATAATGAGATCACGGGATGTTACATATAGATATACATATATTTATTTCTCCCTTGCTTTCTCAGGAATCCTCCAGCACTGCAAGCATCAATTTTATGCTTTTAAGAACTTTATGTTGAAATGTGCTTGAACTATATTCTTCTAATTGTGGTATGATGTCAACTCTAGAACTAATCTAATAGTCAAGTTTGATGGATAACCAAAGCTTGATGCACCTGCTGGTCCCAAGATTGAGGAGGTTGATTGGATTCAAGTTGGTATCATGCTTTGCTTTCAATATTTTACTTTCTATGCTTTTATGCCTCTGAATCTTCTCTATTCACTGGCTTTCTGATTATTATTCCCCAACTAAATCATTTAAGCTTTTGCTTGTGTTGAAAGGGAATTCGTGACTGCAACAATTGACTGATTTGATTGCAAGCGAGACGAGAATGTAATCCGCAAGATAGCGGGCGAAATCGTGATACATGGAATTGCAAGAAGAAGACGACGACAAACTTACGTGAATTCTTCAATGGAAAAGCTATGGTGCTTGTAGACAAAGATGGATGCTTCACTAACAAAGAAGAGCCCCACTAGACCCTAGTTTTCACCCCTTTGGTTTAACGGTAATTCTATTAACATGTGTTACATAACAAATGCAGAAACGAGAAATCAATTCAAGTAGACCCTTATTTTCACTCTCTCCTTGTTCATTACCTGTAGTTTATAGAGGCGCTAAAGCTGTGGTGTTCACCCTCCCGACAAGACCATGGCCCAGATCGTCAACCTTTTTTGCGCCTTTAAGGCGTACAAGATATCTCATGTATACAGAGCCGCTAATAGAGCGGTAGATTTTGTAGCTTCCTTTTCTTATTTAGATGATTTAGAGTGGCGTAGGAGCATGTCCCTCCCACTCGATTTTTGTGCGATTCTTGACGAGGATCGAACTTTTTGTACCTGATGTACCTTTTTTTAGCTGTGATGTAGCATGCTCCTGTTGATGGTTGCACACGACACACGGAGAGGGAGGGACAGGCGAAATGCAAATGCAAAATGCTTATGAGTTCAAGATAAGTCGAAGGACCAGTGTGATAACGGACAAGGAACCAAGGGATCATAGACTTGTATGAAACATCCTATTCACCTCAGAACCCAAAGATAAGTTTGCTCTATAATACAATATGCCAAATAATGTAGGCCATGTTGGCTTCAGCCATCTCTGAATATCTTTCTGAATTTGGTTCAGATTTTACATATTTGGGTATCCAAAAACAGCATTCAATTATCATTCCACCAAAGCTGTGAGTCAACCTTCAGTCATCAGCCTAATTTGCACTTTAAAGGCCTCATTTGGTTGGAGGTAAGCTGTTAGAAGCTGCACAAGGTAGGATTAGCACTGAGGTTTAAGAATAAATTGGATAATTAATATCTCAACTTAAGAAAGATTAATTATTTTAGATATGAGCTTGGATTTTGTGAAATATAACATACCACTTGGGCAATATTAGGTTTTTCGGGGAGCGTTTAATTCGTTGTTATCTTAGTGTTATGTTGTGTAATTTAAATGTCATTTTTTGACTGATAATTTTATAATCTTATATAAGATTATTATTTTTATAGATAACATTGAATCAAACGCCTCCTTAGTAAAATGTTGATGAATGTGAGGATTGTGTTTTCAAATAATTTCAGTGACAGATGTTAAAAATATTCGAAACGCAGAACTTACTTAGAACTGGTTTGATTCTTGAACAGGCTTGGAACTGGTTTGAAAATTTTGAATTGAATTATGAGGTAAGACTTCTGGCTCGAAGATGATTTTGAGCTGGCTATATCTCGTTTGAAATATGAATTATTTCAATACCTTTATGTTTGTTGGAATATTTTTTTTTCACCTTTGCTTGATATTCAAGGAATATGTTTGCCATTTTCTCCATCTCTTCACTGAACGTGGGATAATATAGAGCTGTTCATGTATGTTCTTTAAAAAAATATTCTTGCCTGTTTGGCCCAGAATCATTTTATGCCCAAAATAAAAATAATAATAAATTAATAATAATAATAATAATTAAAAATTATTATTATATCTTGCCCAAATTTTAATTATTTTATTTAATTTACATACTCAATTATTAACGTTATTTAATATTTTAGATCAAAATATTTTATTTGTTAAGAATTTAGTATTATTTAACAACTAAAATGGTTGTTAAGGTCATTAAAAAAATTAAAATTATTTCTAAGGTCATATTTGTATTTTGTGTTTAGACAAATAAAAATTATTTGTAAAATAAATTGCATTTTTTGTTATTCATTAATACTTGTTCTTTGTTTTTTTTTTTTTTTTGAAGAAAATACTATGTTCATTTTGATCTTATGCACCACTTTCTTTTGAAATTTCTATAAATTTATCTTAATTCAAAAAAAAATTATAAATGTGTTTAAAAGCTTTAATAATTTTTCAAATATTATTTTCTCTCAAACAGAAATAGTTTATAAGGTACCTCAAACCGGAAATAATTTATCCTGGCTTATATTTATAATAAAATTAATTTTATTTCAGTAAAGATTAATTTTGATTTTATTAAAATTAACTTGGCCAAATAAATATTTAAGATTTCCAAAAAACAAAAATTATTAAAAAATATCATAGATAGAGTTATCTGTTTTTAAAATTTTCGCTCAACGATAGTAGATAGAGTCAAAACACGTGAGAACACGATTCACAGTATATGTGAACCACTTAATCTTAATCAATCACCACTTTTACGAGTTTTTTCAACCATAGAAGCTGTGCAAGACCCATAAAGCACGATTTGCATAAACCATTTAATCACAGTAGAATTATCAACACGTACCCATGATCCCCCTCAGTCATTTTTTTCGTAATAATAGAATTCAAATCTCAATTTTTTTTAGCCGATCTCAAGCCGGGTAAGCTCGACTCGATCCAACTTGAGATCAGCTCGGTTTATAATATACATATATATATGTATTATAATATAAAATATATTTTAATTCGAGCCGATTTCGAGCTGGATCGAACAGAGCATACCACGGCTCAAAATCGGCTCGAAATTATTACCGAGCCGAACTTTTGGCTCATTAGTCGGCTCATTTTGATCGACTCAATTTCGATTCGATCTAAAATCGATTTAATTTTTGATCGATTTTCAATCTTCGATCCATATTAACACTCTTAACTGCAACCAATATATTTTAAAAAATAAAAGTGATGTAATATGTAAATATCTGAAAGATTTGGCACTGGAGCCGAAGTTGGACGCCGAAGCTGCTAGCCTGCTAACCTGTGCAAATGGCGGTCAAAAGGCAGGCTGACAAAAGAAAAATAAGAAAAAACTTTTATTACAAAAGAAACCCTGAATATGAGCTTTTTATTCCTTTTCTACCCTCGTTCCAAAAAGAAATTTTGCACTCTTGCCCAACGAGGACCGGAATAATTGCATTCACCACTTTTTGAGGGGGTAAAGTAGAAAAGAATCAACGGTGAGAGCGACCACACCGATCGTCGGATATGGCGGGGGGAAGATCTGGGCCCCACTCTCAGATGCTTCCGGTCGGCGAATTTCCACGTCGGACTGCTGGGCCCCACGAATATATTTGGGTGGCCATGGGTGATGATGGCAGTTTGATCCGATAATCGCACCATGTTTAGATTAATTTTTAATTCAAATTAAATTTGAGAAATTTACATCTAGGTCCATTATTTTTAAAAAGTACTTTCAAAGTCTATTATTTTCATACAATATCTCTTATTTTGGGGTAAATTTACAAGCAGCACCCCGCTTTCAACATAATAAACTTTGGGACTGCCGACTAAAAATAATAAATTTTTGAAAGTAACAGATGTAAATCTCTCATTAAATTGAAATTAAATCTCTTAAGTTATAAGTTATATTTGTAATACTTAAGTTTTTGAGCCAAATTCAAGTCAATGTAATCGAATTTAGTTGGAAAAGTTATTAATAGGTCCTTATTGTTTGTTTTTATTGAAACTTTGATCTATATTTTTGGAATCTCTCACTTAAGTTCCTATTTTGAAACTATAGTGATCTTATTGGCTTTCTATTTTTTGTTACTTTTTAGATCTCTATTTTAAATTATAAGGACCTCAAAAAAATATAAAATATGAATATCTGTGTCATACACAATTATATATTTATATATTCATAAAAATTAATATCTCAATATCATTTGTGAAATACTTAATTTCTTATATTAAATAGATAAACACAATGCAAGTTAATATAGTACTTAATTCATCAATATATATAAGGTTTTATATTATAATTATTTCAAATAAAAATTATAAACTTTTTATAAATTAATAAAAAAATCTAACAATTCGATTCAAAATCAAAATCATACAGAACATATGCTTTTTAAAATTAATTAATATATATACCAACAAATCCCTTGAAACACAAAAATAATTCAATTTAATTTTTATATATCGATGGTGTAGGCTTTTCGTTTCGCAAATTTTCGGTGAAATCGAACTGTGCATGATGCCACCACCTTGCATATACGCATATATATTTGCGCACGCACGCACACACATACATATCTATGTGTGTATATGTATATGACAACATGCATGTCATATATATACGCTCCATAAAACAGCACAGATAGCCTAAAGGAGGTTTGTAGGCAAAATTACAGAAGAACATGTTGGTTTTAATAAGCCAAATTCAAACTATAGTTGGAAAGCATGAACTTAAAGTTTTTCGATGCAAAGTCGTCAATTAGATCAAAAAATAAATAAAATTTAAGCAAACATTACAATAACCATGTAGAAGAAAGATAATAAAATATTATTAATAGACAACTTACAGCGTACTATGGCTCTGATATCAGATTCAGAGAGGGAGAAGAAAGAGGGAGAGAGATGGTAGGTGAAGAGAGAAGTGGTAGATCGGAAGACGGATACATATACATATACATATTTATGTGTGTACATGTATATGACAACATGCATGAAATGCAGAATATTTGCTCAGGTAATCCCTCGGTTCCGAGTTGGATTAAAGTTAAAAACTAACGACACAAATTGTACGACAGAAAGAGCGAAAACTTAATTAAAATGCATTAAAATTAACTGAATTATGATCGGGTGGGACAAGAAAATTTAAGGAATTTAGCTTAAATGTGACTCTGCATGGGATCATGCATCATAGGGGACATCATGAGAGTCATCTAAAGACCATCCCTCCATGAGGACTACTTGCCTCTTGTAAATGTTTTGCTTTTGAATGTTCAATGATCAGTATAGAGTTACATGTGTATAGAGCAAATTGGGATAGTGCTACTTTAGTTCAGCCCATGCTAAGGATGAAATTTGTTTAAAAACTTTAAGTCGATAGTTAATGTTTAGTGACTGAAATATGAATGATCACAAATACTATCGTAACTCTGGCTAAAAGGATCAACTATATAGCCCAAAACAAATTGTGACTAAATTTTATTTCAGTCTCAAAATTAACTACCCCACTAGTACAATATATGCATTAATTTTACGGTATATTTATAAAGACGGTTAACAAAAGAGACCGTTGCAAAATTTTCTGACAAAATATTATACGGCGGTTGACTATGTGAACCGCCGAACCAACCGCCGTCTATAGCCTTCACTTTAGACGGCAGTTGGTAGAGTCAACCGCCATCTAAACTTTAGACGGCGGTTGACCCAACCAACCGCCGTGTAAAGGGAAGGCTATAGACGGCGGTTGGTTCGGTCAACCGCCGTCTAAAGTATTCATATGCCTCATCGCGACCCTACACCCTCGCCAACAGCGGATCTAGCCGCATTCGCGGCCCTACACCCTTGCCGAAGCCAGATCTAGCCGCATTCACGGCTCTACTCCCTCGCCGATGCCGGCCGAGGCCCGATCTGGTTGCATTCGCGGCCCTACACCCTCGCCGACGTCGGATATTATAGCAAACTTCACATTCTTCCACTACTTTCTTCTTCTTCTTCTTTTTTGTCTTTGGCCGAAATATTTGGATTCAAAAATTTCAACTATTGTTTATGCTTAATTTCACATAAGGTAAATCATATTATTCTCTTTTTTTTTAGTTTATTTACATGTTAATTTTGATGTATAAGTAGATTTATTTTAGTATCATAAGCTGAATCAATTAGCATACATTAATTATATCAAGCCTTATCATATAGGTAATTATATATGAATCAATCTTGAATTAAAATAGATAGACGGTCATTTGAATATGATCATGGAGTAAATTCCTTTATAGATTTCGCACTGAAAAATGAATGTTTAGTTAATGGCAGAATAAGATGTTTGTGCTTGAAATGTGAAAATATGAAATTATTTGAAGCCAATATTGTAAAAGATTATTTAATTTTTCATAAATCTGATGAAACTTATGAAAGATGGATTTGACATAGTGAATCCATAAGTAAATAAAATAAAGGGGTAATTCCACTAAGGCCCCTGAGGTATGCTCGGCTTGCCACGCTGGTCCACAATTTTAAAAACATGTCAAACAGGTCCAAAAATTTACTATATAGGTCATTGTGGTCCTTAACATTTACCAAAAGCTTCCAATAAAGTCCAATTAAACAGTTTCCGTTAAACATTCTGTTAAATAAAAATTTTATTTAAAAAATTATAATTTTTTTAATATGAAATT
>KZ451923.1:2980785-3023877 GCA_002786265.1 Apostasia shenzhenica
CGCTGACGCGCGGACGCGCGCGCAGGGGCAGCCACCGAAAATTTAAAAGGATATAAAGGGTATTTTCGTATTTTTGACAGTGTTTAACGAAAACTGTCACAGAAGGACCACAATGACCTATATAGTAAATTTGTGAGACCTGTTTGGCATGTTTTCAAAATTATGGACCTGCGTGGCAAGCCGAGTATACCTCAGGGCCTTAGTGGAATTACCCCTAAAATAAATAATATTGGGAGAAGTACATCATTTACCTATGCAGATGCTAATTTTAATATTGAAAATACAATCAAGAAAGATAGAATAGAAAATCTAATTTGGAATATTAAAAATAATTTGTCAGAAGCTCCAGAACAATTTGAAGAGTTGCTTCAAGAGGCTAAGAGTTCATTATATCCTAACTGTAAAAGCTTTACTAAATTTTCTGCACTAATGCATTTGTTTAACTTAAAAATAGCTAATGGTTTAAGCAACAAGTGCTTTACAGAGTTGCTTGAGTTATTTGGGAGTCATAGTTCGACATAAAGCCTCTATCTCATGCATTAACTGGCGTGTAATTTGTTAATATTTTTATTATCTTTCTTGCAGAATATATTTGATGGAGTAGATGAGCAGCATGACAAATTATTTATTCATATGGAGAAGATGTGGAGAACGTGAAAATCCTTTATGTACAAGAAATTTATCGAGGAAAAAGATGAAGAAGCTCGATATGTTATTCCTGATGAGTATAATTTCATCTCTCAGCAGAATTGAAATTTATTTGTCAACTATCATACCTCTGAAGAATTTCAGATATCATATGTGTTATCTGAAATTAATAATTATAATATATATTAATTAATTATCTTACATAGAATAAAAGTCGCGCAGCAGTAGAGAGGGCAAAGAGTCAGAAATACCATCAGACTACCTCAAGGAAGGGTTATACAGGCTTGGAGCAGGAAATGATAAATAATTAATATACTAATATTTATTTTTTATTTGTATTTACCATAAAATATGATTATTTATATTATCTTATTTTAAAAAATTATTTTATAGTAAAAAAAAATTGGAACTGAGGATCCTATTCCTGGGTCAGACCTATGAAACACACAAAAGAAAGGATGGTCATTACATCAATGTAGTCTCTGAAGAGCTTGAGACCAGGATCGATTGTAAGTAATTTGAATTTTGTTGTCATACAAATTATAATAATTAAATATATATATATTTATTGTAATTTTAAAATTCTTTTGTTTATGTATAGGATGAGTTGACCACACAGGCTACCCAAGGCACGATTCATTCTGAAGGTATGAGTGATCTGTTTTACTTTGACTTACGAGGAGCTAGAGCATCCTGAAAGAGTTAGAGTTGGGGAAAAATTTCAGGCAATAACTTTTTTTTAAGAAAAATAAAAGAGGAAGATCGTCTAGTTGTATCACTGCGGTTGATATTCAGCAGTTGAGAGAGGAGAACATTAAGCAGCAACAACATATCTCTCGCCTTGAGGAAGATATGACATTGTTAAAAGAAATAGTAATGAGAGAGTATGGATCTACCCACGCAAGTCCGATGGCGAGCGTATCAGATTTTTTTATGGGAAGCAACCCAAGCCTACCTCCTGTATTAGTTGAGGTATTATTTATATGTTATTTCTAAATAAAATTTTATTTATATTGTGATTTAGTTATATCTTGTAAATTTATATCATAGAGAATGCATTACTTGATTGTTTGTGTTACTCCTAATAATGTGGCCGCTCATGGGAGAGTGGTGAATCCAGTGGCTCTTATTGGACATACATTATCGATAGGTGAGGGAACATGTACAGTTATTATTGATCATGTAATTGATGAGTCTGCTAGTCTCATTTTTCTAGTTGATGATAGGACAATAATTGATGAAGCATTAGGATATATTATTCCTTGGCCCGCATGGTTTATTTCTCATGATGATCAGGTATAATACTTTGTTATAATATTATAATTTTAAAAATTTCTTTGTTATTATTATTATTTTTTTAAAATGACTAAAATCTAAATCTGCTGAAGCACGCCATGAAGGAAAATTTTCAACAAGTCAAAGCAAAAAAATTCAACTAAATAATATTATTTATTATCATTGGCATACATTTACATATATTTGTTATTTATAATTCTAATATATATAAATTACATATAAGAAAAAGATCATATTCTTCTGTCATTTTTAAATAAGATGTTAGAACATGCAATTCATGCATTGACTGATAAGGTGTTGATGTATATTCTTATTCCTGCCGATGTTTATGGGCATAACAAGCAACTATTATTTGATTAAAAAAAAACTTTGAAGTTTGGTGCATTCGAAAAAATCGGCAAGTTGATGATAAGTGCTTATATTAGGTAAGTATATATATACATATTTTGTAGATATATTTAGATTTAAAAAAAATTATATTGTTATATTCATATAGTTGTTTATATAATCAAATAAGAGCAGATAGCAATTTGAGAGATAAATATTATTTTGTGGATCTAGAAAGCATTGCAGGTTTAATAAATGATAAGAACCAATACGCCTCAGTATTGAGAAATAGAACAATGAAAGCCAGATAAAATTCATTAGTTATTATTCTTTATAATAGTGGGTAAGTTTCAACAAATTTTTTAAATATACTAAAATTTAATTTTTCAAGTACATTAAAATTTATAATTAACATTTAATCTTTTAATAGAGAACATTGGATGTTAGCTGCATTGGATCCGTACAGATTATGCATATATTGGATAGATCCTGTCGGTCAGTCTTATCGGCAGCAACTTAAATATATCGTCGATCGGTAAGTAAATATTTGTATTTATATTTTTAATAAATGATTATTGCTTTATTGTGCATAAACACTTTCTGAATTTTGATAGTTCGATGATAAATTTTTGTATGACACGTCTTCAAAAAAAAAATTACAGTTAAAGTAAAGACTATAAAGATATTGTAGCTAGATTATATTTTTCAATTGAGTTAATTTTAATGATCATATTATAATATACTTAATTTTGTGCCTAATTAGTGTCCGATATAAGACGATGATATTAAGCGTAGATATTACATATTCATGTATATACACCACATTGTACTTGTAGGTTTATTAGAAATACCTCCTACTGTACGTGGTCTAGAATATTTATTTTAATTTTTAATTCTATATATTATTAACTAATTTTAATTTTATAGTTGCTGAAAAATAAGAGTGAACTTAGTAATGACGAATTTGACAATGATATTTGTGAGCCATTGGCAGCATATATATATATATATATATATATATATACATATATATATATGGGATGAATGTAAACTATCGAATGATATAATATTTAAAATAATCTCTTACCTTGATTATTTATGTGATAATTATAAAATCTTAATTATTAATTTAATTTACAGGTATACATCGTGGAGCTTGAAAAAATAACTACAAATATATAATTTTATTTATATACAAAAGTTCATATAAACTGTATGTTAGTCTCATACTTCTAATTTAGAAATTACCCTAAATGTTACTATTAAGACTAATTTCATGCTTCTTAAAATTTGATTAATGCATTACATTATCAGATGGCCAGATCTGGTGGAATCAGATGGGCTCCAGCACACATATCATTTTGGTATGATTAATACATTATATTATCATGTATATTAATCTGTACAATTTGAATATAATTGTGTTTTCTTTTGAATGATAGGATCAGAGCTTCAGAAAATAGATTCTACATTGGGCAGAATCAGATGGCCAAATCTGCTGGAATCAGATGGGCTCCGTGCAATCCTCCATCAGATGATAGTTTTCTTCTATATTGAGCATGTGCTAGTTGAGCTAAAATTTATATTTCATTGGATTCAATGATGATCTAATTGAAGTTATATTTTATGTGATCGATGTTGATGTTTTCTTTATGAATTCATTGATTGAAATGACTGCTGAATGATTGTTACAAAAATATTTTTGAATATCACGTATTTATTTATTTTTTTAAAATAACTATAGACGGCAGTTCTGTATGGCAAACCGCCATCTATAGTAGGACTATAGACGACGGTTCTATATGGAGAACCGCTGTCTATAGTCTACTATAGACAGCGGTTCTGTCTGGAGAACCGCCGTCTATATTATGCCACTCACGGTGGTTGATGTAGGTCAACCGCCGTGTAAAGGTTTCTTTTACGGCGGCCCAAACCTTCGTCAAAAGCCTATTAGCTATTACGGCGTTTGAATACGCAGCAGTTGTGTTAGATATTTGAAGGCGGTTTTTAACCGCCGTAAAACTGCTTCCTCTACTAGTGCCCTTCAAGTTTCTGATGGAGACTAAAACTAAATCAGTCGCAAATTGGTCGCTAATTTGAGATTGTGTTATTTTATCACTAATTGTAGTGTCCTTTGGCACAACTTACGTGCATGAAGAGAGAAGAGCTATTATGAGAGAAAGCCCGACTATTCCACTACACCACTAATATTGCAAAGTTGCAAACTTTATTGTATGACACTAAAACTTAACAATCAAATATCAATATTTTAATGCTTATTAGACAAAGAAAATTCAGTACTTTAATGAGATAGAAATGAATTGTTTTCAAAAAGCATTATATTGGGATACTAGTATATGGATTTGTTTAATAACTATATTTAAAATTTTAAATTTATTTTAAAAATTTTTAAAAATTCTTTTATATTTCATCCTACACAAATTTTAATATTAAATAATATTCATTTTATTTCACATCTAATATATTTTTTAATAAATCAATCAACTTTATTTTACATTCAATGTATTTCATATATATCATAAATGTTTTTCGAAAATAATTAAAAATTTTAAATCATCTTTTTATTCTCTTATCAAATAGAATTCATTTCATGGAGGGTTTAATTTAACCATCCTGGTTTTGAGTACATCAAGTTTTTTTTTTTAATTAGTAATATACATAATATTAACATTATTACTACCTTAAACATGATTTCTACAACCTTCTATTCATACTCACTAAATCTCTCTTTATTTTTTTTTTCACTTTAAGGAATTTCATAAATTCTATAATTTTTTCATGTTGATTTGATTAATATATATTTGAATCAAATTTTACAAAAAATCCTTCAACAAATTAAAACAAATATATATATATATATATATATATCTAACTTTTCATACATAATTTTTTTAAAATTAAGTTGACCAAAAACCTTTAGATCATACTAAACATTAATGAGTACATATAAAATATATCTAGAGTCTACATTTTGGTGGAGGATGCGACAAAAATTTATGAGAAATTTGCAGTAGCCCGTTCATGGCGTTTTGCAGTTGAAGGCAACCGGAAGCTAGCTAGTAGAAGATTTAGTGTTGAAGAATATTTTAGATATATGTTTATCATGTTTTTATAAATTTTCTTGCTTATACACTAAAAAATGCAAATAGTATTATGACTGATAATTATTATTTGGCGTGTGTTGTCAGACTTTTTTATAGCCTATATATAATTAAGTTTTTACAACATCCTCAATGAAGACATGCATGATCACCTGATTGACATATATGTTTTACTTGATTTTTTTTGAAATTCGGCCGTAGCCTATAATACTATAACAGTAAAAAGATACATCAGGTACAAAAGATTCGATCCTCGTTGAGGATCGCACAAAAATCGAGTGGGAGGGACATGCCCCTACGCCACTCTGTGTCATCGAAACAAGAAAAGGAAGCTAGTTAGTCTCATCCCTCCTCCTTCTTCTTTCTTCTTCTTCTTCTTCTTCTTCTTCTTCTTCTTCTTCTTCTTCTTCTTCTTCTTCTTCTTCTTCTTCTTCTTCAACAAAGCTTCTTCACGAATAAAGCAAAAAAAATTCCCTTAGACCGAATTCTAGTTATTCTCTTAATGAATATACCCATAAAATAAGTATTCATGATCTCTTCTAGCTAGCTATAGTCTGATAATGAATTTTTTATTTAATTTCTTGCTCATGTTAATAATTGTTCATAATTATATATTTTCGTGTCTACAGCAGCATACGCCCACCGGCGGCTCCGGCGATGTCCACTTATTTAACCCTCCGCCGCCTCCACCACCTCCCTTGGCTGCCGCCGGAGCCGCAGTCCGGCCGGGATCCATGGCCGAACGGGCCCGGCTGACTAAAATCCCTCAGCCGGAGCCCTCTCTCAAGTGCCCCCGCTGCGACTCCACCAACACAAAGTTCTGCTACTTCAACAACTACTCCCTCTCCCAGCCCCGCCACTTCTGCAAGACCTGCCGCCGCTACTGGACCCGCGGCGGCGCTCTCCGCAGCGTCCCCGTCGGCGGCGGCTGCCGGAGGAACAAGCGAAGCAAGTCCTCCTCCTCCTCCTCCGCAGCCGGAAGCTCCACCAAATCCCAACATGCCTTAGCGGCCGCCGCCGCCTCTTCCCCCTCCTCCACAGCCACCTCCGCTTCCTCCTCCGGGATGCTCCCATCTGCCCCGCTGCCGTTCATGCCGCCGCCGTGGCACCACCTCCCAGACTTCGGGTTTTGCTCCATCCCGATGCCGCCGGCGCAGATGGATAACGCCGAGTTTACTCTCGGTGGGAGCAGCTCGGGCTGCTGCGCCGCCGGTTTGGAGCCGTGGAGGATCCAGCAGTTCCCCTTCTTGGGAGGCATAGTGGCCTCCGCCTCGACGTCGGCTCCGGCGTTGGTGCCTCCGGGATTCTATTCTTTTGAAGGAGAAGGGATCGGCGGAGCGGATGGAGCGCCAGGGAGCTACCCGGGGGGAGACATCGCCGGAAAACCGGCCCCGGTGAAGGCGGAGGTCGACGCCTCCCAAAGCCTCAATCTGCCGCGGCAGTTCCTCAGCGTCCCGAGAGATGAGCAGCAGCCGTACTGGTCAGTTACCGGAGCCGGCCCCGGCGGAGGATGGGCGGGCGATTTCTCAGGCTACGTTAACCCATCGTCGACAGGAGGTATTTTATGAGCGAGTGACTGGGGGTGAATTTACCGGCGGTGAAGGTATACATTAGAAGCTTAATTTTAGGGGCTTCTTAATCCTGATCAAGAGAGATAATCTTGTAGTTATTAGTTTTAATGTGGTTTCTTCAGTTGAATTTATTTGGGTTGGTGTTTAATTGAGCTTGTAGTAGATTCACAGAATGGGATGGGCTTATATATATATATATAATTTGATAAATTTGTATTAGTTATCCTATATGTTATAGGTTAATTATATATCTATTATATATGCATTTTGATGACAATTATAGCATAATTTATATGTGTTAATTCTTCATTATTCTATGATGCAATGATAGTATACATACTGATCTCTAGCTAGAGCTAGGCATTAATTAAGGTTCTTCTTTGTAGCATGCACTTAATTATCAATTGAATTGCATTGAATCTTGATGATCATAATCTTTGTATCCTATTCGAGGGATAGATATGAGCTGAAATGCAGACGTTTGTCGGCATTTGGTGGTGGCGCCTTCTAACAGTGTACGTTGTACAAATTATGTAGTGCCTCATTTATTTATAACAGTATTTTGAGTTTTTTTTTCGAGATTAATTCTACATGTACATAAGTTCGGATCAATTAGTAATTGGAGCTATGTCATTTCTTGTTTTTGTGTTTGAAATAGATTAATCAGATGCTCTCTCTCTCTCTCTCTCTCTTTGATCTATATATATGTGTATGTGTGCGCGTGTGCATGTGTTGTGATTGGGGACAAAGTTAAAGAGAAGGAAAGAAACTCAATGCAGGCCTTGGAATGACTTCTTGAAGCAATTAACTGATCATGTCTATTGATTTAGAAATTAACTATTAATGAGTGGGAATGAACAGAAACAACTGTTAATTAATGGTAGTTAAGTTGAATTGATATTATTAATATACACTCCTTGCATCAAAAGAAATATTATTGAAGAGATACTGTGAATATCAACTTCAATTTGCATTAATGGTAAATTTAAAATGAATTATATGTGTTCTTATTCAATTGCCATACAGCTGTGAATTGAATATACATCTTTTTGCCTGAGTTGACATTAATTCTAATCTTAATATTCCAACATGAAAGGATGTCTCCCTAACTAACAATATATGTTCTCTTCTTATACATCTAAGCAGAAGTTAAGAGTATTAGTAACAAAGCTTTTAAGTTTCTTCTTTGAATTCTCTACTGCCACTTTCATGTTCATACTGCTACAATACATAATTGGTTACAAAGAGAAAGGGTCCACACAAGATTTAGTTTCACCAAGGATCCATGTGAAGAAGAAGTAGAAGAAGAAGAAGAAGAAAACAAAGAGCCCCAGTGCATAATCCTGATTATAAGTGCTTTACTTATGTAGATCTTATTATCTTCTTTTTGATAAATGGAGGAGTAAAAACAGTAGTAGTTCTTATTGGTCATTGATATTGTCACATCTAGGTACTGTGTTCATTCTCTCCCTTACATGGGGATCCTTGTGAAGCAAGATTGCCTTTCATGTGGGGATCATTTCTTGGAGTTAGTTCGATCGCAATCACCTAGAGCTAGATTCCTGAGAGATGTTGTCTTTATCATTAACGACATTCTTCATGGTGATTAACTAATGACGCTGTGGCACATGAAGTAACAACAACCTAGACTTTATACCTTAAGATGTCAAATTAAAGTGACCGACATAACCTCTAGATTCATGAGGTCAATATCCTTTAGAGGTCGCATGTGCACAGTGCTAGGACTTGTGGGTATATCTTTGAGCTCCTAAATGAACTAGGTTCTGAGAAGAATACCCTCCTCCAAGCTGCCTTTCGCAAGAGTGCGCCATCTTCGACTTAATTTGTTCATATAGTAAAGTCTTGTTTAGTGCGAGGATAAATTAAAAAATAGTACTAATTTAAAAAAAAATAATAATAATAAATAAATTATTTTAATAATTCTATACAAAATCTAGTATTTTAGTAATAAAGTTGGTATTTTATTAAAAATTATTAAATATATGAAATATAATAATATTTTTATATTAAAATTTGTATAAAATAATTAAAAAAATTTATTTGTTATTATTATTTTTTTAAAACTAGTATCATTTTAGTACTCATTTTAGTTCTCACTAAATAGAGCCTATTAGGCCTTGTTTGGTTCGAGAGGAGTTTTTTGCCCAACACAAATTTCAACCATAAAAATTAACTTTATTTCACATCTAATATAAATACGAATATCAGAATTAAAAGTATTTCATATTTTACATATTTTCTAATAGTAAAATAAATTTCTCTTCCATTAAATTTAAAAAATAATTTTTTTTTTTTTATGTCTAAAAAAAATACTCGAACCAAGGCTTAGAGTGCATGAGAATGTCAAGTGCCGGATCTAACATTAATGGAGGTTCCTCAGTGAAGCATGTAGGGCTTAGATTGAGTGAGCTGTCGCTGTTGACATTTACATTAATTTATATCTTTGTAGCATTTAAGAACATAGATATATTGAAAATAATTAATTCATAGAAGGATGTGCATAATTAAAATAATTTTGAATTAGTTAAGAATGTGTATATAAATATATATATATATATATATAATGTAAATATCTAGAATATTTGACTGTTTAATATTACAAATTTTTTTTTTTTTTTGCTAAGTACGAAAGCTTGTGCTAATGCTCTTGTGATCAGAGAAAGCAAGAGGTTAGAAGAGCAGTATAGTAGATTGCTAGCTTTTGCTCCATGTTCCATGGCTGCTTTAATCATATGTGTTGAATGTGCAAGAAGCTCCACCAAGCATAGAAACAAGAGACATGAGAGAGACATCACTTTATTTGGGGCAGATCCCTGCTGGATTTCTTTAGTTGAATCAAATGATCCCTCCAATCTCTCTCTCTCTCTCTCTCTCTCTCTCTCTCTCCCCCTCTCTTTCTGATCTTGATCATTAACTATTATTATATCCTTTCTGGCTAGCTGGAGTTCTCATGCTTCTCCTCAAGAGAGGAGATGATCAGCTTAATTTTCTGTTCATATATATGAAGGTGGACATGAAGAGGGAGAGAGAGAGAGAGAGAAAGACGGATGTGAAAGTGAAAAAGAAGTTAAGAACACACTAAAATCCATGCAACTATAGATGTGGTTCATAAGAAACAACCTAAGACCTGATCCCAGTCATGCACTGAAACAAAGAAGAGAGGAATAAAAGGAGAAGAGAGAGAGAGAGAATGAGAGACAGAAGATTGATTAGCTAGCTAGGGTTCTCCTTCTCCCCTCTGCTTTCTCAAGGACCAAAGCACTTTATTTCCCTGTGTGTAGAGAGAGAAAAGAAGGAGAGTGTGATAAAGCAGTTTGGCCCATCCCATGTATAATATTAATGAAAGAGGAAAGAAAAGAGTGCAAACTCTCCGCTGTCAGAGCTTCCAACTAGGTGATATTGTTGGCTTCATTGAATTAAAAATCCTTCCTTTGGGTACTCAAGAGAAACATCACACACTCAGAGAGAGAGAGAGAGGGAGAGAGAGAGAGAGAGAGAGAGAGAGAGAGGGAGAGGGGTTTAATTAATATTTGTGGGAAAACAGAGGAGAGGGCAGCTTTAGCTTTATGAGTTGGGCCTCCTCTCTCTCTTGCTGAAACAGCAAAAGAGAAAAGATAGATGAGAGAGTAGGATGGCTGGGGTACTAGAAGGAGAAGCTAAGAGATGAAGAAGAATTAGGAGGGCATCTCATCTCTCTCTTACAATATCTCTCATGATCTCTTTAATTCTATCTCTCTATTGATCTACTCTCTCCTTCTCTCTCTCTCTCTCACTTTAGCTACCTAAAATGAGGTTAATTAATTATGGCCCAGCTTTGAGAGGATCAGAAGAGGTCAGGAATCAGATTCGAAGGTGCACTAAAGCATATAGAAATATATATAGAGAGAAAGAAAGAGAGAGAGAGAGAGAATGTCTATTATATTAGGATAGTATTAACGAGGAAGATCTCAATCTGGAATTTCATGGCTGTTTGCCTTAACCAAGCTATATATATATATATATATATATATACGTATAATTCAAATTAATGTTAATTAATTACCTCATATATATAATCTTTGGTATAATATATGCTTTTATAATTAGGTTAACTTATGATTTGGTGTCATGTTATGCCTTATAAATATAATTTATTATTAAGTATATATATATATATATATATATATATCCGAAAAGCCTAAATATATTGAAAAGCTTTATTTTAGAGATATGCATGGTGTAACAAGAGCAAGGTATAAGAAGGAAGTGACTTTCATTCTCCAACAAAAGCTATTAATTTGACATAGATATTATACATGCAGGCTTTTCATATTGGAATGTTTGTTTAGAATCCTCTATCTTTGGCTATCAAGTCGATTATGACTTAGATCGATTTAATTTTAAGTGAGTTGACTATGAAATTATGCAATTGAATATCGAGTAAAATGCAAGCCAGTATCAAGTTTCAAGCACAATTGAATGCTGTGTTTTTGTTTGTTGCTATTTTGTTGGCCGTGATCGATGCTAATCTTTTACTTTTTATTTGCGTATGTTTCATTGTGTATATACATTGTATAAGCTTTATAGACGTGTAGAACCTAGCTAGTATGTATTAGTTTTTTACAATCTTGTTGTTAGATAAATTTTTTATTAATTTTTTACAATTTTGATGTTGAAATCATAAAATTACATTAGGCATCATTTAGTTAGAGTATATTTTGAGAATATTTTTAATTTTTTGAGAAACAAAAAGAACAAAATTTAGTCTATAATAAGGGCAATTATATATACACATGCCACTTTGAAAAATTATTTTATTTATTAACCACTATTTAAGATTTATTTACATTATTATAAAAAAAGATTTATTTAGATATGTGCCCTCATAAAATATTCAATATTACAATAGTAATACTTTGTTAATATTGTTGTAATTAAATAATGCATGGTTAACCTAATTCCAACACCTTTCGTGGTGATTGACATAGGAAACCTTTGATCAGTCGGCTATCGGCGGTGGCCCGATTACAATAATAGGGTGTCTAGTAGAGTACTTGTGGGACAACATTAGGCTGATACAGCCCTACAAATAGAACATTCATTGCATATTCTGTTTATTTCTAACAGAATTAATTAACTTGAGTACATATATATAATAGTTAAGATTACATGTGGCATTAGTGTAATAAATTTTGAAAAGCGGTATATAAGCAAATACAATTTTTTTGAGTGACATATGCAAATTTCTCTTTATTGTAATTTTATGATTTAAATTAAATTTATTTTATTATTTAAAAATTATGTTGGATACGGAATAAAGCTAAATTTTTATTAAAATATATGTAAGTTCTGAAAATATAATTTTTACATTTGAGATTTGTATAGATTGTAGAATAAATTTAATTTTTAATGTTTCAATTTGTTCTTGATATGAAATAAATATAAAATATTAATAAAAATAATCTGGAGGAGTTTGAAGTTTTACAAAATGAGAGCTTATTTAACATTTTGATTTTGAATTATTTTTAGTTAATTTCATTGTTCATAATTTTTAAAATATTCAAACTTAATTTCTCCTTTTCTTTATTTTAAGTAAACATTAAATAAAATTAAATATTTACATTGTAAAAATTATATGTATCTTTCAAGGTTAATTTATAGGTGTAAAATTTATGATGAGATAGTAAATACAATTTTTTTGCCCAACATAAATTTCAATTAAAAAATTAATTTTATTTTAAAATCAATATAAATACAAATATTAGAATTGAAAGTAATTCATATTTTACACACTTTTTAATATTAAAATAAAATTTTCTTTCATTAAATTAAAAAAATATTTCTTTTCTCTTGTCTAAAAAAAAGCTCGAACCAAACGAGGCCTAACTAGTGAATGATGAGATTATTTTTGCGAATGACATATGGAATTATGCCTTGAATGTATAATAATTTGCAAAGGAAATAATCATCTTAATAGAATCATTATAGTAGATTTAATTTGGACATTTATTCCATCATTGTATTGTTTTATTGAATCTCATGCATGCATGTCTCCTTTGTTAAACTTGTAGTCCACGTCATACATAAATTTTAAAATTAAAGTTCATCATATATATATATATATATATATATATATTCTAATATTAAAGTTGATTAGTTTTATTTCACATCCTTCACAAATATTTTTTAACATAATTATTTCATATCTCACACATGTCCTAAAATTAAACTAATATTATTTTTTTTATAAATTTCAATACATTCAAAAGTTTTAACTCTATGTTAAATAAAATTCAATTAGCTAAACAAACACATTGATACTAATTAAAATTTATGGTATAGGTTTTTTTTTAATTTCACCTTGGCACTGTAATTTCTCTCAACCCACATGAAAATTATGATGATTATTTCATAAACTAATATGGTTCGAGTCAAGAGTACCCTTTAGTTCTCAGGCAAATTCCAGCTTTCTCACTAAATTAAGAGAACACTACTTTATGAAATCATTTTTGAGGTTCATATTTAACTCGCATAAGTTTTAGTTTCCTTAATTTTTTAGATCCTATCAATTCGAGTAGGATATATTTTGTGTAACACAAACTTCACTTTGATGCCTCCTTATATTCACTTCTCATATTATTGCCGTTAATTACCTTTAACTATAAGAAGACAAGAGCAATGTGAAGCAAGAAATCATCCCACTTATCCCTAAAACTGAAAATATAACCCCAAAATAAATGGAGAATGAAAAAAAAAAGATTTAATAGAGGAACCATAAAATGAGATACTGAGATGATCACATTTAATCTATGGAGCTTCTCGATCTTAACTCATTTCCAGTAGAGAAGAAGCTTACTTGGAACTAAGGAGTCTCAGATTCGTATTCACACCACTACAAATTTTAATTGAGGTGGAAAAAATTGTAGTGTATAGGGCAAATAATTAAAAAAAAAGATCATATTTAATCTAACTTCGGGCATGAGAATGTATTATATATGCCGACATCTAAGAAACGAAAAGAGATCAAAAAGTAGCAAAATGATATTGTCTATATGACAGATCACATATCATATAGTCGTACAAAGTCATACTCTTATATGTAACAAATATATAGATGCAAAAAATAAACTTTTATTTTTCTTTCACGTGAGAAAATGAAAAACAAATGTATTTCGGTGAATTGTCATGTACAAATTATACTTTTTTTTTCCTAATTAATGCTGTGTATGTATGTGAATATAATTGGCTAGCTTCTTATTTTTATAGTAATATGAAAAATGTTATGGAGGATGAGAAAAAATTATTTTCTTTTATATGATATTTTATATAAGAATATGATTTCGCCCCCAAAGTGTACTCATCTTTTGTACTTTCTATAGTAACTTAAAATTTTATCATTATATTCTAGAAAATAAAAATTTCACTTATTCATATTGACCTAATTGTTTCATATAGAAATAAAATTTCGTACTCTTAAATGATTTCATGAAATGCTATCACAAAGGCCTTGACAGGGAAATTATTAGCATGCTGGCATCATATAGTAGTAGAAAATGTTAATTAGAACCATAAGTTATTGTACGTTACAGTTTTTGTTAGGAATAAAAATAACTGAATAGTCAGGGTGTAACTGTCACTGGCTTTATTTCATCGTCTTGCCTGATATAACTCTGAGCGAGTATACTACGTGCTACTAAAACTTAATTAGGTTTGACTAGTAGGCATTGTGTGCATAATATAATAAATGAATTGGTTGTATCTTTTTTATTAGCTTAAGCTTTTAGAAGAGTTGGTAGTCCCAAAATTCCTAACTGGTATTACAGTAGGTTTCAGGTTCGAATCCCAATAACTGTTAATGGTTTCGTACTATTGCTTCACCTAACAAAACTCTTTCTGGGTAGGTGCACTACTATTGAAACGAGATTGGTTTCAAACCCTGGGCACTTTATGCATAATATAATAAGTGAATTGATTATATCTTTCTTATCTACTTAAGTTTTTAAGAGAGTTGGTAGCTTCAAAAATTCTAGCAATTGGTATCAGAGCAGGCCTTGGGTTTGAATACTCGCTGTGCGCTGAGAGGGATTATTGAAAATAATAATAGTGATTGAATGGCTTGGATATAAGTGTCACTGACTTAAAACTATCACCCTGCTAGATATAACTCTTAATGGGTATGCTACTATCAAAAAGAGGATAGGTTCAACACGTGAGTGTTGTATGTACAGTATAATAAATGAATTAGTTGTTCTCTTTCTATCAACTTAAGTTTCTAGGAGAGTTGGTAACTCTAAGAATTCTAATAATTGGTATCAGAATAAGTCCTGAGTTTGAATTTGGCAGTGCTCCGAGGGCGAATTATTGGATAAATTAATGACTAAGGCCTCATTTATTTTCAAGTTAAAAATTAATCTTGTTTAATTTTAACCAGGCATATCACATCACACCTAAAATTTAATATTAAAAATTAAACTTTATTTCACATCCTACACAAATTGCTAAAATAATAAGTAACTTATATCACATCCCTCACATATCCTAACATAATAACTAACTTTATATCACATTCCTCACATATCTCGACATAATAACTAACTTGATTTCACGTCATTCACAACTTTTTATAAAAAAATATCTCTATCCAAGTTTAATTTTAATCTTATTAAATTTAACCTTACAAACAAACAGACCATAAATAACTTAGATATAATTGTTACTGTCATAGTATTATCACTCTACTTGACATAACTCTGAATTGATGTACAACTGTTAAAAAAGATTGAGTTTGATTTGTGCATGTTAAATAATTGTTATATGCTATTTTTATTAGTATTTTAGGAGAGTCGGTATTCTCAAGAATTCTAACTACTATTTTCAAATATTGAGTACTTAATATTCTTTATTTTTTTATTAATTAATGTACAATTTTAATTACCTTTAAGAATCTCTTTTTATAAGGAGGAAATAATTCTTTGAGGTTGGAGGATTGATTGATAGGATGTGATCATTATCTTGATTTGATGGTGGATATTGGCATGCTGGGTTGACCTTCAGTGCAGCGCTGACTTTCATTTTTCAGTATTTTTTTTTTGTTTTTTATTTTCATTCCTTTCAGTAATTAGTAGATTCTGATCAGATTATTTGCATAAAATTATAGCAAAATAAAACTTTGATAATATTTATGCATCTAAAATAGAATGAGTGATTTTGTTAGAGTTAATTTTATAAAATTGATAAAAAAAATAATTAATTAAATATATATGTGGTGATAGCCTCTTTTCGATGAGAAAATATTTAAGACGAATTTATATATGACCAAAACACGTGAAATTTAAAATTAGCTTAAAATTTACTTGTATTTTATGCGATTTGAATTAGACTCAAATTTTTTATAGCGCAAAATAAATTTGCTCGAAATTAAAATATTTTATGCACATGAATATATTATATAATTTTAAAGAGATTTTTTTATTTTTTGTCTCAAATATCACAATTTCTCTTATCCCAATTAAAAAATTATAGTCGTGAAGAAGCTTTCTTTCCATTGAACTAGAAGAAACTCTATTTGAAGAGATTTATACATAAATACACGTATAATAAATATAAGTTTAACTAAAGAAATTATATATATATTTATGTAATACTATATGTAAAATAATTATATAGATAAAAAAATAAAATTAAAAACTAAGTTTGATTCAACTCGAAAATCAACTTGAGATCGATTAGATTTTTTTCGATTTGAATCAAACTTAACTCGAACTTAAAAGCTTTGAATTTGAGTTTAGAAAAAATAGCTCGAACTCAACTTGTTATTTTTAATATTTTTTTGTATTTTAGTACGTAGATGCAAAGATCAAGCTAAATTCGTGTGAAATAAAATCAATTTTAAATGTACTCAACTTACATGTTTATGTTTTTCCCATATATAATATATTTTATATACAATACATATAAATCATTTTAATTAATCTGTAGTATAATAACATTTAAATAAAAAATTAAAAATTAAATCTGGATTAAATTAGAAATCAAATATAATTTAACTTGAAGTCAAAAGGTCAACATGAGTAGACGCCGAATCGCCGGACGAACTCAGAACTCAACTCAGAGAAATATTGTTCTAAAAAAATATTGTTGCATTATTTGCTTTACATGAAGAGCCGACCGAGTTTATCTCAATTTAAATTAATTTTTTTTAAATGAGTCAAATTTATTCAAATCAACTAAAATTTATTCGACTTCGAGTTGAACTTAATTTTTTTTTTAAATTTATATGTATTATCCGCATGATATGTATTATCCACATGATATGCTCTTCGCAGATGATATTATCCTTATTAAGAAAACTAAAGAGAGAGAGCTAAAGCGAAATTAGAGCTTTGGAGGAATACTCTAGAATCTAAAAGTTTTCATCTCAGTAGATCAAAAATTGAATATATGGAGTGCACATTTAGTCAAGAAAGAAATACTTATATTAGAGATGTGACAATTGGTGATCAAATTGTCAAGAAGAGTGAGCGCTTTAGATAGCTTGGATCAATTATACAAAATGATGGTGAAATAGATAATGGCGTTATTAGCAGGATTCAAGCAGGATGGGTAAAATGGAGAAATGCTTCTGGTGTGTTGTGCGATAGAAAAATCTCATCCAGAATCAAGGGTAAATTTTATAAAACTGTAGTAAGACCAACGATGATATATTGTGCAGAATGCTGGCCTGCAAAGAAGAAACATACAAATAAAATAAATGTTGCAGAAATGAGGATGTTAAGGTGGATGTGTAGATATACACGAAAGGATAGAATGAGAAATGAGTATATCTAAAAGAAAGTTAGTGTTGCACCAATTGAAGATAAACTTAGAGAATGTCGGCTTAAATGGTTTGGACATCTAAATCGTAGGCCGATTGAAGCTCCAATTAGAAAAACTGAGTTATTGGATTTTGCCCATGTACAAAGAGGAAGAGGGAGACCAAAGAAAACCATGACAAAAAATTATAAGGAGTGATCATATTTACTTAAACTTAGATAAGAATTTGGTAACTGATAGGACGCAATGGAAACAAAGGATTCATGTAGCCGACCCCACCTAGTGGGATTAAGGCTTAGTTGTTGTTGTTGTTGGTATCCACATAATATGTATATTTTGAGCAAGTTAATTTCAAATTATAAGATAATCGAGTTGAGCTCGAATTAAATAAAATGAGAGCGAGTTTCCAAATGATGGTCAGCAAAGGCTGGAAGTTGATGAGTTATTGCAGGTGAAAAAGCAGCCTTTTTTTTTGAGGCAATGGCCTACCTGTAAACAGAAAGAAACAGCTAAGAAAGTTCAGGCAAAAGTATGTGGTAAGCTTGTGCTTGCCTTGGAGCCCTTTTATCAATGTGGGACTAATATGAGCAAATGCCATTCACTGTTGTAAGGTTTTGTCTCACTATTAAGGGTGTTAATATGGATCGAAGATCGAAAATCGATCGAAAATTGAATCGATTTTAAATCGAATCTAAATCGAGTCGATTTAAATGAGCCGACTAACGAGCCAAAAGTTCGGCTCGATAATAATTTTGAGCCGGGGTAGGCTCGGCTCGATCCAGCTCGAAATCGGCTCGAATTAAAATACATTTTATATTATAATACATATATATAATATATATATTAAAATATGTTATATAATATATATGTATATATGTTATATAATATATATGTATATATATTATAAACTGAGCGGATCTCGAGCCGGATCGAGTTGAGCTTACCCGGCTCGAGATTGGCTCAAAAAAAATTTGGATTTGATTCATTTTTCGCCGGCTCGAAAATGAATCGAAATCGGCTTGAAGTCGATTGGAATCGACTCGAGCCGGCTCGAAGTCGAACTCAATTAAGCTCGAGTCGATCGAAATGTGATCAATTCGATTTCGAGCCGATATTGGCTCGGCTCGAAATCGGATCGATAACAGCCCTGCTCACTATCAACTGCCTTTTTTTATCACTAACTACATAACTCAGGGGAGAGTGTGAGAATCAGCAAACCAGGAGAAGCCGCGGCATCGGCTCAATGGTTAAATTAGTCGTGCACGAACATAACATATAGGAATAATTGAGGTAGACCGTCGATTTCACACAACTCTATAGAAATGATAATGTGCCATCATCTATTCTGTCTAAATTTTTTTTATAATGTATTATTAAGTTTAACTATTGGTATGTTTGTTTGCAAAAAGTTTAATTTTAACAAAACGAAAAAAAAAATTATAAATGAGATGAAATAAAATTAATTATTATTTTAATATATATATAAAAAACAAAATAAATTAATTTTTTATTATGAAATTTTTTATATTAAGTTTTAATGGCAATGTGTGGTGGACATAAAGTGCAGATGAAAATGATTGAAAATAATCTTTTATGGGCGAGTTACCACAAGTTGTGGTGCTCAATAATGTTAGGCTAAAGCTTCCGAGTTATTGTGTATCTAATCACTCAGGCCACGTTTGGTTCGAGCTTTTTTTTTTAACAAGAAAAAAAAATATTTTATTTTTTAAGTTTAATGAGAGAGAAATTTATTTTAATATTAGAAAGTATGTAAAATGTGAAATACTTTAAATTCTAATATTCATATTTGCATTAAATGTGAAATAAAATTGATTTTTATAGTTGAAATTTGTGTTGGACAAAAAAAGTAGCTTCAACCAAACGAGACCTGACTAGATAATTCCCACCGTAGCTCCAGGTGACTAAGAATAACGGGTTCTCGGCTGGCATTACCGAGGAACATTTACTTCGTTAGTAATTAATTATAACATAATTGGTAACACACTATCAACAAAAGAAGTTACAACTGAATCGGTGAAAACATAGCGACACGAGTTTACAAGAAATTTGTCATACAAACTCATACGCACAAATATGCAGCTATTCGACTATTTGAGGATCAACCAGTCCTCATTTAGGAAGAAAAAAAAGAGCAACTTTGACTCCTAGTTTTTATATGAGTCAGACATCATGAATAATGAAATCAAAGAAATCCCTAAATATGTAATACCAAGGTAAAACGTCCAACTTACTACACAACTATTTTCTGTTGAAAAAAATGGAATCACAGCAAAACAAACCAAACCCATCCCCTCATAGACGAAATGAAATGTGTAAACCAAATACACAAATCACGCAATACAAACTGGTGTTTGGCACAGTGTTATCTTGATATTATGTCATATTATCTATAAGTCCTGATATCGAGATAATATTTTTTGAGTAACAATTTCATAATGTTTTATAAGATTATCTACATATTTTTTTTCTAGATAATATAACAAAACGTCAAGATAACATTGAACCAAATGCCAAGTAAAGAGCGACCTCATTGAATTTTGAGCAATCAATAAGCAACTATACCATCCATTTCTTTCTCTTGCTATGTAAGTAGGAGTTCCTCGAAGGAACACGACTTCATATAACTCCTTAAATGGTGAAAATCGGCATGAATTATGACCTGCTGCTCAGTATCAAGCTTGGTGTCAAATATTCTTTAATGTTGCTCACAAGACCTTTATTATATGGATTTATAAACCTTCTTCCTGGGAAAGGGATCCCTACAGAAGGATAGCAGAAGAAGACGCTTATAATCAGTTGATAGCATGATGCATCTTCAGCTTAAATGCATCAATTTAGTGACATTTTGATGAGAGAACCTGGCAGAGGTTGAGCGAGAATTTGGAACTCGGAGTACTTTGTCCAATTAATCTGAACCAAAATAATGTTTAGGTTTAAAATAATAATCATCAATTGGTTGAGTAAAAAGGTGCTTTAGGGCATACCCATTCCTCTGTTTTGATGTTACAGCAGATGCAATACATGTGCCAAGTCAGGAATAACACCTACAGATGTGTAGTTTGCGTTGAAATAAAACAAATAGATCAGATAAAGCATATAATATGGTAAAATATTATGATCAATCATATATGAATAAGGCCCTGTTTGGCGCGAGAACTAAAATTAAGATCAAAATTATACTAGTTTAAAAAACAACAATAATAATAATAAATAAATTTTTTTAATCATTCTACATAAATTCTAGTATAAAAAATATTATTTTATTTCACATACTCAATAATTTTCAATAAAAATATTAATTTTATTTCACATCCTAAATCAAAATGCTCGATTCGAATATTTTGATTTTGGATGTGAAATAAAGTTGATATTTTTTTTGAAAATTATTGAGCATGTGAAGTAAAATATATTTTTTTATATTAGAATTTGTGTAAAGTAATAAAAAAAAAATTATTTATTTATTATTATTATTATTATTATTATTATTGTTTTTTAAACTAGTACCATTTTTATCTTGATTTTAGTTCTCGCGCCAAACAGGGCCCAAACATGTTAAAATGAGAAACAGGGCAAATCTTTTCTTTTTATGTTTGTACCATCTTGTGATCACCAATATGGTTCTATAAAAAACAAATTTCTATTTTTGACTTCTTTTGAAGGATATTAACTTTTTGTACATTTTTAGTTAATTGGCCAAGGTCACATTATCAAAAAAAAAAATGTTGTAAATTTATGAATGTTGCCATAAAACCCCTAAAATGAATTTTCTCTACTACAACAATTCTACAAAAATACTTGAATCAGAAGATTAGGTTTTTTTTATTACCATATGAACTCAATTATTATTCCACCCTAACAGTGTAACCCTCTTAAAATGACTTAGTGTGTTAGCAACAACAACGATAACAATGATGTCAACAAAGCCTTCATCCTAGAATTTATGTAAACCTATCATCTACAACTCTATAGAGAATCAATAATTTATATTAGCACTAAGATCATGGGATGGATCTGCCTGTAATAAGATCAAAGAAATCATGCCCATGTGGTGGATTTGGATCAATACTAAAGATAAGCCAAAGTGGTACGATCTTTTAGTTACATGAATTTCTCTTATCCATTCAGCTCTATTAAAGCACCACTCCCTGTGAATACATACAGCTTGTTTGGTATTGAGATCATTTTGGGTATGCCATGAAACTTTTAGACTCGCCTTAAGATGTGTATATAATGGAAAATAAAGTTAATTATTTATATTAAAATTATGCAAGATGTAAAATAAAGTTAATTGTTGTATTGAAAATAGCGAAAGAAGTGAAATAAAGTGGATTTTTTTATATTACAGTTTTTGTAAGATATGATAAAAAATTATTTTATTATTTATTTTATTTTTATCAAGTACCTATTTTGGTCTACCATGCCCAAAAAAGTATAGAGACCAAACAAGTAATTTGTTTGAAAAATGCCTAAATTATGAAAAATTTTATCATGTATAGAATGTGAAATAGAGTTGTTTATAAAATTTGTGTAAGCTTTGTAATGAAGTTGATAATTATATTAAAATATATATAAGATGCAAGAATAAATTATTTTTTATGTTGAAAGTTGTGCAAGATGTGAACCAAAATATATTTTTTATTCTTGGGATATTTGTGTTTGATTGGATTTTTTCTAGCCAAGCAATTTGGCTTTGTCTTGTCAAGGCACCAAAACCAAAAGGAGCATAAGTGGTGCGAAGCTAGGACTTCTCAAGTCGTTACCCACAAAGGACTGCTCTCGCCCAAATATGCTTAATTGCAGATTTCTCCTCTATCAAAATGACACTTGGGGAAATAGTATAATTGCTAGAAATTCAGTTCACAAGAACAAACAGTATAAATTGCTAGAAATTCAGTTCACAAGAACAACAATAAAGTGAGTTAATGGAATAATATCAAGTGGTATCACAACAAACCTGCCATACTACTTGCAACAAAGAGAAAAGCATTGTGCTGATAACCAAGTCCTTGAACTGGTTCGTCTACAGAATAGGAACAATAAAAATTGTTATAAAGCAAAAAAATCAAAAGGATGAATAGAAATGAGTGATATGGGATGAAAAGAGGATGATATGTGAAATTTTAAATTAGCAATATTAAATAAACAAATTATTATAATTAAAAACTCAAATATATTCCAAAATATATGTATATGCTATTGAACAATCAAAAATGATATTTTTGTACAGATATAACGTATTTGAATTTAGTCCAAGTTCAAGACTTTGGAGGCCAACTGATCGGCAATCTCTCTTCGGTAGACAGGAGTTGAAGAGGTTTTGGGCCATTGGGTCCTCTCTTTAGCCAAAGCTTGACAAAAACAAGAAGGGGTTCTCTTTATTAGTCTCTCTGTAGCATTCATTCTATGATATGAAAAAGAAGAGAAGAGAGGTGCACGAAGAAATGGAGAAGAAAACTTCTACTTTCACACATCCTGCAATATTGGAAGCAAGTGGCAACAATGCTCCGGCCATTTCCTAGTGTACAAGCTTAAACATTACACATTACCCACTACCAAGTGACATGTAGCAAGGCAATTGGAGTTTGTAGGTTCTAACTCCACTCCTCACGAGTCCTTCTCAATAAGAGTCTTCTTTAAGACTCAGTGTTCTTTGGTACCGGTCATTCCTCAAGTAGCTCTTAGTGTCAATGATTTGTCGAGAAGCTCCTTGGTCGTGTTTCTCGAGTTTCTTCCCGATTCTCTCCCAACATCGAAATTTTCATGGATGGAGCCTCATATCCCTATTTGTTTATCAGTCCTTCCTCCCCATGAGTTTATTGGGACTACTTCTCAAGGCTGGCCTTCAGAATTTCTTCCTCGGAACTTATTCTTGAGTTTCGTCCTCATGCCTTTTTCCTTGAGCTTGTTACTTGGATTTTTCTTTTGAGGGCTAAAATAATTGGTGAATTTAAGTACCTTAGTTCAACCCTCATATCAACAAAATGGAACGAGTTCTAAAGGTAATGCCATTGAACCATCAAAATGATATATGAAGGTGACCTCAAATTAGTGCTAAAAAATAAACCAACATTCAGATGGTAATAAAATGGTAACAAACTACTTAAACACAGGTAATTGGGCATGTAAAACATAATCACATATACAAAAACACATAGCGCAGGTATAATGGCATTAGACTTTCTACCATAACATGGATAAGAATCAATATTTGACATACCTCCAAACTCAATCTCTGGGTACCAAGCAATAATGTCATATCTGAAACGCAAAAATAATAAATAGAAATAAGGCAGATCATTTTGAGAGTGGCTTTTGCTTATAACAAGTGCTATATATTGAGATATATTCAGGACTACTATTAATTGACCTCCATACCTTATAAATGAAGTACAAGTAATGTAAGCTCCTAAATATAAGAATTTAATGACAATTTTTATTTTTAATTTATTTCCATGGTAAAGCCCAAAGTTTAGGATCAAAATATCCCTAGAAGCAAATCAATTGAGTCAAGTCTCCAAAAATCATATAAAGCGAAATTAAAATGAGCTATTACTGATGGTTGGTCTGTTCCATGATAAGCACTACGAACTCCTTCAATGGCATTGTTGAATGTGAAAAAATAACAATGCAACATGAAAACAAGCTTTTTCAATAAGTGAATTCCCGACATACACTGAGTTGAACACATTGTATAGGTGGCCTCCGTAATGATGAAACCAAACACAAGAGTCATAAATAGGTAATGGTTCTTTTGACCTGCTTCAAACATCAAAGTGATGGTTTAAACATGCATTAATGAAGTCAGAAAAAAAAGCATGATAAAAAGAATATATTTATAATACTTTAAATTAGTTTAGAGTAGATAAGAAAAAACCTATGCAATTTCCAAAAGCAGGACAATGGTGATCATATCCCATTACATTTCGCTTGCAACTGCTGCAATGCCTGATCCTTGAGAAACATGGAGAGCCCTGTCAAGTAAAATAATTGTAAAACAAACAATTCAAAAATAGTATGATTCTGTCCGAATTGAAATCCTATTGAAAAGTTATCGAGATGTCATAAGAATTAACTTAATTATTATCAAATAACGTCCAAATAAGATATGGACTGAATCGATCAGGCAGTGGTAGTGCATAGACCTACTAAAAAAACAGAGGTGTCGATACTTCAAAATAATTTTTTAAAAAGTTGAGATATCAGAAATTCTGTCTGTTGTCCATAAAAGATACATGAAACTATCTGAGTTTTTGTAAAGAATAGGTTTTCTGCAAGAACATTTACATTCAACATCAACCATGAAGCAAGCTTGGTTGATAAAAAGATAGACAGCATACAGATAGCTTTCCTTAGCAATTCGGAAGAAGTCTTTAAACCTTTTCTTCGTGATATATTCATGATGGAAATTTGTCCTTGATGCCACTATTAGAGAATAACTTTCTGGACATATATTCGTTTTGGCTTTGATTCTACCATTCACGTTTTGAACCATAATGCATCAAGCAAAGGCCTTTTATCATAAAAGGACACAACTCCATGCTCAAAAGATGTAGCTTTATCGTTATCTTTCTTAGGCATATAGTATCACTCAGATACAGTTTGCACAGTGCCCCAATGCAAAAATAAAGCAACTAATAAATAAGATTAAGCATTCAAAAAAATCAGAGACTGGGATTTGGACTCTCAATTTTTTAGGAAAAACTTGTTTTCATTGACTGCTAAATTTACACATTTTAGGCAGGATCAAAACAGCATTGATATTTCGTACATATTTGAGGTATTAACTGAAAATTAAATGGAAACCTTGTAATGAGGGCCCAGTTGAGAAGAATCAACTTCATCAAGTACTTCACTGCAAGTGGAATCAACTGCAACTACTCCAGGATCGCAAGAGACAATTCTGAAAACACTAACCGCAGTGAGCGGGGGATTTTATAACTCTACCCTGTTCATCATGCACTAGAAAATTGCCAGAAAGCATGGATCTCATATGATGCAGAAGCATTTGGGTCAAATCAAATTCAAATTAAGCACATTAGATAGAGTTGATTCAATTGGGTTCAGTTATATTGATTTGAGTCTGCAATCAACCGAGTCAAGTTTGGGTTTAATTTGTGTTGGTTTAAACAAGTCAGGACTTGCTGATGAAGAATTCAAACCAGGTGGGCTGTGGTGTGATTTTCCCTTATGATCAGCCATATTTAGCCCTAAATTGGTCCGACTCTTCTTTGTGTTCGTGAAGAAGCCGATTCTTCTGAAAGCCATGACCCTACAGTGCAGCGGACCAAGTATTCTTCTCTGTTTTCGTTATCTGGTTGTCTTCCATTTGGTTTGCTATTTGTTTCCTGTAGTTCAATGCTAGTTATTTATTTCTCCTCCTTAAATATGCTTTGCTATATGTGCACATGGATTAGCTTCAATATCTAGTATCCTGCTGATTCTTACTCTCCCTGAATCCTTTCATTGGCTTATTCTTCTGAAAATTCATATGCTGCACATATCTCTACCTGCAATTAGATGAACTCATTTGACTTTCATTTCAATGCTTAAGATCAATATTCAGTCTTGACGGCATTTCTTAATGGCCTGATAAATTTGGACTCATGAAGTCAATTAATCTAGTACAAGTAGTAGAATTTATCCACTTGTGAATTTGAGAAGTTCTGCTTACCTTAAATTTCTCTAATTTCAAGGAATTTCATAAGCTGCTCAAATAATTTCATAGTCTCCTGTGACGGCAACTTATGCTTGATTTAATTAACATGGCTGGTTCTCCTTGAACTTGTATAGTGCAGTAGAAAGCATATTTAATTAGGGATTAAATTTTAAATGCATCATGTTTCTTGAGTTATATCTATATTAAGTTTAAGCCAATGAAACTCTGAAATTAAAAAACATATATATGTGGTTCTGTCATCTTAAATTCTTAACTTTCAATTACTATAGTTATATTTATCTTGCATCGAATACCACTTGACACATGACCCTCTATTTGGTAGTTGAAAGAACACACCCTATTGAACACATGCTGTAGAACAGTAAAGTAACATTTATTCAATCCTCTACAGAGTATTCCAAATCATGGTCCTCATTTTAACCGCTTTAGGTGAAGTACTAACTGTAAGATGTCCACCAATTATGACGTTAAAGGCATACAAATTCAGCCAAGATCATGTAATAACAAATCGGCAGCAAAACCTTCTAAAGAAAAATCAAATAAGAGTATTCTTACAAATAATTCAAAGGCCATAATATCTGACTTCATCCAGCTAGCAAATGGTCTCTTACTAGCTAGCATCAAGTAAATTTTAAATCAGTAACAGCATGCAAATCACAAACACTTTTTTTTTGAACTAGATAATAACATATGAGAGTAGCAACTTCTATTTCCCAGTATGTCCAACTAATCATTCCTAATAGATCATGGTATGTAAGTGTGTGATGGGACTTACTTATAAAGACCAATCAGAAGTAGGATACACTCTATATTGAGAGAAGCGTCCAATAAGGTTGAAATTTCTGCAAAAAGTTATACAATAAGTAAGCTTAAGTTCTGATCAAAGTCTCCAGAAAGCCCAGACATTGCCACCAACATACGATTATCCTCTTCAGGCTTTCTGCATATGTTTTGACATCTATGTTAAATATCTAGTTATCAATTGATCTAAATGCTTAAGCTTGTAGATTTGGACCGAGAATAACTTTATATTCTTACAAGACCCTCCCATGCGCAAGCTAATTTACTTTGTAGCCTGGATTCAATTCAGGACAAGCATTCCTTTTTCAAACATATGCTAGAGATAATTGGGGGTCACTATAACTCGAACTTAAGACCTCTAATACCATTTGAAAATTCTAATCACAAAATGACCTAAAGCTTGAGCTTGCAGGTTTGGCCCAAGAATAATTTTATAATCTTACAATATACACATATGCATCGATGGACATATATAGGTCTTAGAATGTAATGCCCTAAGTAACACAAAAAATAAAAATATGAAAAAAGTGAGCAGTGAAGTGCAATAGCATAAATTGTTCATCAAAGGTTACTCAAGGCATTGCTTGGAAATTCTTAGTCGCAGCAGCAATTCTCCTGTACCACTAACCATGAGAATTTAAAGATTTGGTAAGTGAAGAGCTAGTGTGAGAAGAATACCTTCATATCGGATGACTGCTATATGAACTCCCCACAGAAAAAGAATATGACCAAAAACCATGGCAGGAGCCGACGCCTTGACTCGGAGAAGCCCCCTCCCACACCCAGCTACGGTGTGCGTGGCCACGAGCACCACAGCTGCAACGAGATGTCTAGATTTGGAATAGAGATTTAAGAAGGAAATAATGGGCGACGGAAACTGCAGGGAGCGAGCGAGAAACCAGCAATCGGGAGCATTGCGAGAAAGGAGATGGAAGGAAGCAGCCGGGGAACCATGGCGAGTGCGAAGTGAGTAACGAGCACGACGATGCAAGACGCGACGGAAGCGAGGATTACAGGTGACCCCATCGCAGTTTCAACGGCAGGCGAGACCTCAGCCTTGTCATTCCGGATTCCTTCTCGCCATAGAGCTCTACCGAGAATTACGAAAGCGATAGCTCACCAGATCAGAACCTGGTTCGATCGGAAAAATCAGATCCGTCCAATCAAAATCTTCAATCAAAATGAAAATTCGCAAGGAACATCCCAGCGCGTCATGATAATGAACAAAGAAGCAAAAACAAAAACAATGAAGAAGATTAAAGCACCGTGAAACCGTCGCCGATGATGTTAGGCCGACCATAGATCACTCGTGCTTTGTGGATTCTTCTTTCGGCTCAACTGGCGGCAAGGTCTGCAGGTCAAAACAGAGGACAACTTCATATGAGCATTTCGTCGAACAGAAGGCGAGCAAAGGGTAAGATCAGTGATGGGAGTGGGCAAGGGGAGGAACACTCTAACGATCTGCGAACCAGATCCGGCTTGTAGATGTTGTGGACAATGGAGGCCCCGGCAAGGAGGGAAGCGACCACGACGGCGCAGGACCAGGCTAGTGATGGCGTCCCCGACGGCGGCCGTCCGCCGCCGAACCTCTTCGTTGAGGTCATCACATTTACAATTAGCCAAAAACGAAGGCATCAACAAATATAGCATTTAAAACTTTTTTAATTTATGTTAAACTAAAAAATGGAGAATAAATCTCAACCGTCCATACGTCTATGCGACTGATCAACACAAAAAAAGGGTCCAAGATAAAAACCAACTTCATGAGAACAAGCACTCAAACTACGACAAATTATTGGGTTCGGTCCGTCAATCACAGAAAATCACGCAGGTAAGCGGCCCCGATTCATCCATATTGTCACAAATAATATTAAGCTGTCGAGTGATCGAACTAACTGTCCGGTTAACTGATCAAATAGTCAGGTAGCTAATCAGACTGTTCGTTCACTTTGACCAAACTGTCCATTTAACTATCGCATTAAGTAAATATTTATCCCAAAAAAAGTGTGTATAACTTGAGATCAGGTGAGTTTCATTTAAACTAGTAAGTATCACATTTAACCACATCTTCTCCAATTAATACTTATGTAATTTCAAACTACACTTATTATTTTAGATAAATACTTACTTAATATATACTTATTTAGTGGCTAAATAGACAGTTCAATCAGAGTGAACGGACGATCTAGTCGACTAATTAGGCAGTCTGATCAATCAATAAGACTGTCTGATCTGCCAACTTGATCGGCCGCTCAATAATTTAATATTGCTTGCTGCGTTACGCATGAAGGAGAGCCTTTCAACTGCATAGCTCTTCGTGATTAGCGGACGGACACCTTATATAGTCAAGAGTCTAAACCCAATAATTTTTCTAAGACAAAGGAGGGGTAAAATTGTTGGATGATCACTAACTCCTTACCAAGAAAAAAACAATAGCTCCAACAATCAATTAACGTACCAATTAATTTGATGCAAATCATAAGTTGGCACAAGTGATTCGAGCTATTTCGAGATACATCCACTCCTAGCCATCACCAAAATTCCATTTGACATAGGGTTTCACTTATTTTCTTACCGCTAAATTCTCTTTCACTTTGCTATTTGATGTAATTTTTTTTATTATTTATATGCGACTTAAAAGAGAAAATTTCTACTCGTTGAATTTCTAAAATTAAATATTCACCTATATCATTATATAATTTAAATCTATAATTATAAATTACGCCTCTTTCATCAAATTAGAAAAAATCTCACCTTTTACCTTATTAAAAGAAAAGTAGACTTTCAAAAAATAAGAAAGAAATATTTAGTCATTTATTTATATGAATTAGTGTAGTTCATAACTATACATTTAAAATATAAAAAATAAGAAAGAAACAACATTATTTTTAGTTTGTCTCGACTACAAAGTATTTGTTTATTAATTTTTTTAATTTTTATTTAATATATCGATCGTATCGTATATAAATTTTAATATATTATATTTCATATTATTAAATATATATTTAATATAAATTAATATCTTACACGCACACTAAAATAATAATTAACTTATACCATATTCTTATAAATCTCAACACATTAACTTTATTTTATATCATACATAATTTTCAATAAAAAAATATTATTATCTAAGTCTAATTTAAATTTTATTTTCATTAGTTAATTTGTTTGCTCAAATTAACTTTAATCTAGGCTAAAACTAATTTCTACACAAATTGTAATATTAAATTAAATTTATATCTTATTTAGCATAAAATTTAAAATATAAAATTAAATTTATTTCACATTTTATACACTTTCTAGTTAATATTATTTCAAATTTTTTCTCAATTTTTTTAAAAAAATATGAATAAAAATTATTATTTATCATCAAAAAAATAAATTATAAATAAAAATTTTAATTAAAATGTTGACAGTCATGTTAATCACGTGATAAGTTGTAATCAGTTTAATTGACTATTAAGAAAGTTTCTAGAAATGAGGTAGATATGAGGTTTATGTTTAAATTTGGGAAATTACAAATATATCAACAAAATTTTATAAATATGACAAATCAGGCTGCATCATCTTTATGAAATTTTCCTTTAAATTATATATCAAACATTATGATTTGTCTTTATAAAAAAAAAATATTTTTTAAAAAGAAATACTATTATGAGCTGAACATTTTATATTTGAGATTTGCTCATCTCCCTATCATATTTATTATATTACCTTCTACGATCTAGATTCCTTCTCGCTCCCTCTATCATACCGAATACGTAATATTAAAAAAAAATTATATATATATATTTATATTGATTTTTTTAATTATATATTAATTTTTTTATTTTACAATTTAATCTCTAAATCTTTTAAAAATAACATATTTAACCTGTTTTCAAGATTTTTAGAAGATTATTTTTATTAATATGATTATTTAGATGCTTATTATTAATAATATATGTGTATAAAATATTATAAATATATTTGTGAATACATATATGTCACTGCAAAGTAGAGGTTTGACTTATTTTTATGCTAATAAAATATTAAAATAATTTTATTCAGATATATTTATAATTTCATACAAGTTTATAAAAATAAAAATATTTTATTTAGTCTCTTATGTCAAAATATCTTTTCACTTGAGTTCCTTTTAATAAATTATATTAAATTGTTATTTTTAAACATTTAAAATATAAATTTAAATATTAAAAAATATATTGAAAAAACATAAATTGTTATTAGAATGGAATTTAAAATACTTAAATAATTTATAATATTTAAATATATATTTTTATTTTTAAAATGATGATTTAAGTGTTAATTTAATAAAATTTGCTAGAAAATATTTGTATATAAAAATTTTATGTAAGAGAATTTAGATAATATATTTTTATTTTAGTAAAACTTTGTGAAAATTAGGTTATAGCTAGAATAAAATTAATTATAAAATATTTCTTACAGCTGGATTCAAAAATTTGACTTGTGTCAATAATAGAGTATACTGTATGCCATTAAAAAAACATATTACATCTGAGTCTCACTTACCAAAAACTTATTCTAAATAGGTCCCTTTTTATAAACTCTTATCAAATTTACTATTTATATTTAAAAAAATCAAAATTTCTATTAATAATTATTATTATAACTTTTTATTATCTATGTCCTAATATTTATTAATAATTTAAAGTACTTAAACATTTATTAATTATAATTTAAGGGAAGTTTGTTTAAGAAAATATAGAAAAATAGAAAATTTTGATGTGTGATTGACATTATCTTTAAATTAAATTTGCGGTATAAAATACAATTATTTTTAAAAATACAATAAAGCAACAAAATTCTCTAATTACATAATATTATAAAAAAATATGATATTTATAGATATTTTTTTGATTTAGTTTAATAGTCAAAAGTAATATGTATAAATATTGTCTAAAATATTTAAAATCTTTGACTCTTCATTTTTCTTTTTTATTTGAAGCTCATAAAGCCGTCATAATATATGTTGTAATTGATGCTTTCATAAAATACTATGTTGCTTCAATTATCATCACATATTTATGTTGCATTTATGCGATTTAGTAAAAAATATGACATATATTATCACAATATATTAGGAATTTAGTATATGACTCTTGAGACGAAGGACCATGATTAGGAATTTTTTTCTTTCGAGGTTTGGGTTTCCTTGAACTCTTAGTTGAGAAGAAAGAAATTGATAGAAGGGTTGGAGTATAAAAATGAATGAAGTGAAGTGTGTTTAAATAGAAAAGAGTATAAGAGAGAGAAAATAATAAAATATTTAAAATAATATAAAATAAAATATAATTATAAAATTTCAAATATTGTTTAAAATATATAAATATACTAAATTAAATTTATATATATATATATATTTATATTTATACTAAGTAAAGCTATATATATTATCTATACATATACATATATATATACATATTACTTTTGCTTATTCTATTGCAGGTGTCACTTTAAAATTGCTCAATTGCTCATGCTGAAAAGAATTGCTTGAACGCTCTTGCTTGAATGCTCTTGCTTGAAAATAATAAAAGCCTCGTAATAATAAGTAGTTTTAAAAGTACTTAATTTTTTTTAAAATATATATATTAATCAAAATTTAAAAGTCTAATTACATCAAATTCACCTCCCTCTTGGGTGTGCAAGTGGACCAACAAAAAGACACTTAAAATTATTTTTTTAATTAAGAAGTATATTTATTAAATTTATAACTTTTAATATACACATTTTCACTAAAATAAAATTTTAAAATTAGGTAATTTTAATTACAAAAATAAAATTTATTTATTAAAATAATTATCTAAATTAACAAGTCAAACCGCAAAATGTCCCAATTGCTCATAAAAATTATTAAATATTTATTAAATCCACTAAAATTCACTAGACATACGCAATAGCTTAATTTTTATACTAAATTAATAAACTTATAAGTAAAATTTTTATAAATATTTATAACTTTATTTAACATTTTAATATGGGATAATCACATACCTAATATATTATTACGAACCATCTAACAGTTAATTTAATATTATTTTTAATATTATATTATATTATTTAATAATAATAATTATTTTATTTAATAAAAAAATTTAAATAATTTTTTTAAAATTTATAAAATTATCACTCAAAATATAATATCTAATTATCATAGCATCTACGTAATATAATATTAAAATAATATAATTTAAGATATTTTATATAATAGTATTGTTGATTACAGGACCCAAATGTGATTATCATAAAAGTGACTGACACTTTCTCTCATAGAGTGTTTCAAATAGGATCATTCTAATACTTGATTGAAAATTATTGTTGTAAGCAAACTCTATAAATAGAATATGAGATTCTCAACCTCCACCAAAATCTAAAACATATAATCTGAGCAAAATCTTTTAGTGTCTGAATAGTCCTCTCTGTCTGACTATCTGTTTGAGGGTGAAATACTGTACTGAATTTCAGTTTTGTGCTAAAGTTCTATGTAACTTCTTCCAAAAATATGAAGTGAATTTAGGGCCTCTATCTGATACTATAGCTGTCAAAATTCCGTGTAACCTCACAATTTGATCTAAGTATAATTGTGCGAGCTTGTCAGCTGAGTCTGTAGTCAAAATGACAAGGTGCAGAGATGTGTACGAGATACTTTTCATATTTCAAGGATTCATTTGTAATATTCGAAGAAGCGAGAGGTGGGAGGTGTGAACTCGGTTCATGGCACGGTGACTTGCGACAGGAATCCGATATTTCGGCTTTCCGTGAAAAAAAATATCTGATCGCTGCCCGCGATTCTGACCGTGTTTTGCTGACCGGCCTGCCCGAAGGCGGTCCCCACCAATGTTTTTCTACGAGTACGGTCAGGAGTGGTTACGATCACCGCCCGGTAGGTCCTTACAAGTTAAGAATAATATCAAATAGGTCCACTTTTTAAACAAATTATCATTTGAACCCCTGGGATTGAGCGACGTCAAATAGGTCCTCCTATCAAAAATACGATCAAATTCAATTAAAAAGACTATTTTACCCTTCACATCTATCTCAACATTTTCCGACTTCCTAGTTTTTCGAGGTTGAGGCTACTCGGCATGCCTCGTTAGTCGTTAGTATATCTTCACTAGAGCCTACATATCGTCGAATTTAGAGCACACCTAATTTTCAATAATCATGAAATATTCTCAAGTTTTGTGTATTAAAAGCTTATATTTAATTAAAACATATATTAAAAATGAGATTTAATGATATGGTGAACGAAAACAACATCAAATCATTAAAATAATTTAAATAAAATATTTAAATCAATCTCAATGATCCAAATGAATTTTTTTTTTTTGCATTTTAGGGCTTAGATGATAAATTTTGTAAATTTACAAACTTATTTGTTTTATCCTATAAGCTGAAGTATGATATTTTAATATTTTTTTTATAATTGCATCACTCATTTTTAGTGTTTACATTGTCCCACATTACTAACTTCAATTCAAATCTCATAAAAAAAAAAAGAATTCCAATTTCAAATATATTTTGAGTGTTTTTAAAATCGAGTGATTAAAATGCTACGTGTTTAAGGATGCAAATAAATAGAGCTAAATCGAGCTTGTTCGAATGTTTTAGTCTAAGATGTGAAATAAAATTGATATTTTTATTGAAAAATATTGAGTATGTGAAATAAAATAATATTTTTTCATATTAGAGTTTGTTTAGAATGATTAAAAAAATTATTTATTATTATTATTATTATTTTTTAAATTAATATTATTTTGGTCCTCGCGCCAAGCCGGGCCTATAAGTTAATGTTCAAAATTGTTAAAATTTTAGCTGAGCTTTTGATTATTATGTTCGAGCTACGTTCGTTTATAAATGAATAAGACCGATGGCTAATAACTGAAATTTGTCTATAAAAAAATAATTAATCATTAAATTAATTAATTAAAATAAAGAAAAAAATAGCTGAAAATTAAATATTTTATTATTGTTAAATAAAAATACAAAAATAATAATACTATTACAAAATATATCATAATACAGAAATCATCATTAATTAATTCCATTAAAGGCCATCCAATTAAATTTAAATGATCATCTTTAAATAAGTTCATTTAAAAATCAAATTATAAAATATATAATAGTATTTATTCTTTAAATTTGTTGAATAAACATGAATAAATCCTTATTTCACTACTAATTAAATTCTTAACTCATTTACAACACTATATGCATCTCTTCTTTAATATTTAAAATTAACTTATTTACGTATTAAAAAAAGTTCTCATTATTTATAATGTGTACATAATTTTACTATATTTATTCTCTTTTTAACAAGCACAAATATAAAAAATAATAGTCGTAATGTAAAAGTAATTATATTTGTATTTATTGTAAAGTATAATAAGAAAATGATATTTATAATATAATTTTAAGTATCATGCAAGCAATTATTAATTCGTATATAAAATAATGATGTTTTTTAATTTATATATATATATATATATATATATATTAAATTCAAGTTGAGTGATGCTATTTAGACAGTTTTAATATAATATAAATTAAATGTGTAATTTTCATGAAAGATTTTTAAAATTTATATTTCTCTTATTTTAAGTTATCTATTATCTGATATGTTATAATACTTATATTATGAATTCTTTGTTAAAATATAATATAAATTTAATTATAATTAAATTAAATATATCACTAAATTATCATACTTATATATTATAAATTATATTTGAAATATTTTGATGTAAATTTATTTTAATCTTTCTTTTATATTTCTTTATATTTATTTGAAAGTAATTGGTAGCATAATCAATTTATTTATGATAAAAGGAAATAAAATATTTTAAAAATTAAAAAGTGAAGTGTTAATATCAAAATTAAAAATTATATTTGAATTATAAAAAAATGAAACCTGCGCGGTATTCTAACCGGGAGGTTTTTGCACATTGCTCTCCACACTAATAATTCTCTGTTCTGCTCATAAGCTAGCAGTGTCTGCCAAAACCGTGTCATTGCCGGCGGGCGCCCTCCTTCCCCAGACCAACGGCGGTCCGCCGGATTCCGTTGTAGTGGTATAACGGGCGGCGCCGTCGCCGGCGGATATGGGGCAGGGACTGAGCTGCGGCCATCCAAGCATTGACCATGAATTCTTCGCCGCTGCGCAGTACGGCGAACTGGAAGCGGCGGAAACCCTAATCCGGCGAGATCCTGGAGTTATCCGCAGAGCCACCCTCTACGACCGCCTCTCCGCCATCCACATCGCCGCCGCAAACGGACGCGTCGAGGTTTTTCCGTCGGCCTCCGCTTTCCTGCGGAGATCTGTTCTGTTCCGCCCTTGATTTCAAGACCCTTGAATGGCTCGTTTGTTTTGATTATTTCAGATGCTTTCTATGCTTTTGGAGAAACGGGATCACTCTGATGATCTCAACCGATACAAACAGGTAAACTGATGCGGATAGATCCGATCTCATTGCCCATGAATCTTCCCGATTTGTTCGGTGTAAACTTATCCTATCATCGTTTTTTGTGTCAAGACTCCACTCATGCTGGCGGCAATGCGTGGGAAGGTGGCTTGCGTGGAGAAACTCCTCCAGGTCGGAGCAAACGTGAGTACTGGGTTCCCCCCTGTGATCAGATCCCTGCTGCTGATTAATGATCTATTAATGGCCTTATGTCTTGCTTGCGTTCAGATCTTGATGTTTGATTCAGTGAATAGAAGGACTTGCTTGCACTATGCCGCCTATTATGGTCATTCGGATTGCCTGCAAGCAATTTTACAGGCGGCACGCTCTAACCCCATCGCAGAATCTTGGTGAGTCTCAAAGTTCGTGCCTTGGATAATTGGGATTTCGAATCTCAAGATCTGTTGTTCTTCTCAAAACGCAGGGGGTTTGCCCGTTTCGTTAATGTGAGAGATGCCAAGGGGGCGACGCCATTGCATCTTGCTGCAAAGCAAGGCCGGCCGGCCTGTGTGCAGATGCTATTGGACAAGGGGGCTCTTGTTTGTGCTTCAACAGGGGATTATGGGTATATTTCACCGATCCCCCTTTCATTCTGTCTTTCTTCGCTCTATTATTTTCTGAATGTAGATCAGTAAAAGGCTCATGCTTGCAGTCGTTATCCCGGAAGCACACCGCTCCACCTGGCAGCTCGTGGAGGCTGCTTGGAATCCGTGCGTGAATTGCTCGCTTGGGGTGCCGATCGCCTTCAGATGGATTCATCTGGGTAAGCTTTTTTTAAGATTGATTTTTGTATTTCAGAACTGCTTGTGAATGTTTTCACAGCTTTCGCTTGCATTGATTTGAAGAAGTTCTGAACTCATTAAGTGCTAATTTTTGGCTTGGCAGGAGAATACCTTATGTGATTGCATTGAAGCGGAATCACCTGAGATGCGCTGCTCTGCTGAATCCATCTTCTGCGGAGCCTCTAGTTTGGCCGTCTGCATTGAAGTTCATCAATGAACTCAAACCAGATGCAAAGCTTCTCTTGGAGACAGCACTCAAGGAAGCCAACAGGAAAAGGGAGAAGAAAATCTTGAATGAAATTGCTTCCCCTACCCATTCTGAAGAAAATATTGACGATGTTACTTCTGAGGTAGTACTCTTTCCTTGTTTCTAGCTTGTAGCAGTTTACAGTCACAACTCATCTTGTTGCAGTGCTCGACAAATTCAGATATTTGGTATATTTAATATGTATGAATAACATGTTTAAAAGCCTTCTAATTATTTCAATAAGCCTGAAATTTGATACTCGTTATTCTTCATGGTGTAGTTTGAGCATTGAAAACATAGGTTGTGTTCTAGAATTCATCTTAAACCTAAACTTGAAGCTTAAGGTTCTTTATATGCTAACAATAAGAAACTGTATTAGCTCAAAGATGTTTTCACCGGAATGCATCATTGCAGGCAAGCGATATCGAGCTCTGCTGCATCTGTTTTGACCAAGCCTGCACCATTGAGGTGCAGGACTGCGGGCACCAAATGTGTGCCCACTGCACTTTAGCATTGTGTTGCCACAACAAGCCCAACCCCGCAACAAACTGCGCGCCGCCAGCCGCAGTCTGTCCGTTCTGCCGAAGCAAAATTGCTCGATTGGTAATAGCCAGATTCGAGAGCCAGGAGACGGAGAAGGATATCTCGCCGAAGCCAAGGAGATCAAGACAATCGCGGAACTTGAGCGAGGGGAGCAGCAGCTTCAAAGGGCTCTCCTCGGCCATGGGTTCTTTCGGAAAGATGGGCAGCCGCGGATCCGGCCGCATTGCCGACTTCAGCGACATGCTCGACAAAGTCTAAGCTTTGGGTTCCCTTCCAAATTCTCGTGAAATTGAGGTATTCAGCAATGAATCCTTGTCGCAGCTTTACTTGTTAAAAAGTTTTTTCAATAAGTTGAAGAATCCATGAGAAGTTTGTTCCTTTTAGCAATGTAGAAGCGGATTACAAACTTGTAAGTAGGAAACCACTGTCCCTTTTAGGCATAGAGATATAAATTATTAATTGAAATGAATAATTCGTTCAAGAACATGGGCTGTGGGGTTCCATTAGCTTCAAGAATTTATTGCTTCTGTCTGGTATCCCTTCTAGATCTGGAGGGATGATGATTGAGGTAGGCAACAGCAGAAAGAGAGAGATAATTTTAAGGCATCCTTATAATTATAACCTTAATCTCTAAAGTTTTAAGTATGTAGTTCTGATTTTGATGAATAATTAACCAAAATTTGGTTTTTTGAATTAAAAACTCTATTTTTATTCATTTTTGTTGGGATTAGTGCTATGAATGTGCTGCGAAGGATCATTTGACCAACTGTTGCTGGAGAAGTTGAATCTGTGCCCCCCCCCTTCTCTGTGTCCTTTCTGGGCTGCTCATGTGAAGGAGAACGTCATCCACATCTGCATCTCTATTATTATTATTATTATTATTATTATTATTTTTTATTTTTATTTTTACATTGGCCAAAATTTAATATTTGTTATTTGATAACATTTTTTTTTTGAAAAATACATATTGACCCCAAAATTTAAAAAGTTGATGGGTAAATATTATTGTTGGACTTAAAAAAATCTTTTTGGTTGATAAGTGCCATTTACTTGGTTGTTGAACTCAATTTGATTCCCTATTTTCATTAAAAAAAAATTTGATTTCCTTACTCTCCTAACAAAAATTTATATTGAATAACGAATATAAATATTTATATTTTTTAAAATTATTATTTTATTATAATTTCCTAATTGTGATGACTTATTGGTGTGAAAGAGTGGAGAGTAATTGTTGAATTATTGCGAGAGACAACGTGAATAAATTATTTTATATGAAAAGATAGAGGAATTTTTAAATTATATATATAAGAATTTAACACTTTCAACACATTAAGATGCTTCTTGAGAATACAATTACGAGAATAGTCACTATAATTAAAGTGGTCAATATTTCGATATTTTAGTGAAGAGTCGTGATAATGATTATGATAATCCAACTTTATTATATGCATAGTAATTGACAGCTAAGAACAACTATGCGAACGATGAATGCACATTAAAATTTATATAAAGTTGTTTTAAAAATAATTGTGACATATAAAATAAATCATTAGCCCAAACTAAGATTATTATAATTATTATAAAATAAATATATTAAAAAATAATAAGAAAAACTTTATTTTTTGTTAATTAATCTTTATAATTATTAATCCTACACTAATTTATTTTACATCGTATTTAAACATAAAAAATTAATTTTATTTACATCTCATACATATTTTATATTATAATATTAAAATAATTTTTTTATCAACATAAAATTAAAATAATTTCAAAACCTTTTCAAAGTTTCAACTAAACCAGCCCAGGTTAGGAATTCTCTTTTTTCTTTTTTGGTATCTGAGGAATTCTCATCTGTTGGCTTTGGGAGAATTATGCGCATCTATTTTAATAATCATGACGTCATCAAAGAAGATATTTTTGCCGGCACTTCCGTTTGGCCCTAAAATGATTCTGCTCAATACCAAAATAATACTTAATTAAAATAATAATAATAATAAATACATCGTATATAAATTTTAATATAAAAAATTTTATTTTATTTTATATGTTCAATTATTTTCAATAAAATTATAAAATTTATTTCTTATTCTTAATAAATAAAATATTTTAATTATGTAAAATAAAATATTTTTTATATTAAAATTTAAGTAGAATGCAATAAAAATTATTTATTATTAATTAACATAATACTTTTTTTTGGCCGAACCAAAATGATCCCGGAGTTAAATAAACCCTAAGAATGCAACCGTTCTGATTAAAATTAAACTCAATCGTGATCAATTTGAAATATAAAAAGATCACTTATTTTTTTGAGGTATTTTGATATTTGAAATAAAATGTTGAATAAATAAAATCGAACATTCATTATAACTGATAGAAAATAAAAATAAAAAAAATCAAAATCAAAATTTCTATAGTCATATAAAAATTGTAAATAAATAAAAGTATAATTCTAACTAGCCTCTATTTTCTCTCTTTTGACTTTTCAAGCATTAGCCTTTCTACCTCTTCTCTATCTCTCCCCACTTCTCTCTGGCTGAGCTATTATGGTGATAAATTATTATTTTTTTATAAAGATAAATTAATTAAATTAGAATTCTTTTTCATTATTTTTTTTAAAATATTATTTTATAGTATAACTATAACAATCTCACAGTAATAAACTAGCTATTTTACATGCCATAATTGCTTCTAGAATAATTTTGCATAAATCCTAATGTGCATTGATCTTTCGCATAGTTTTTGTTAACGGCCAATTACTATACACATATCACAGCTTGCTACTAAAATATCAAAGTATTGCCCGCTTTGGCCATAGCAATTAGCCTCATAATTTTATTCTCAAAAAGTGCCTCAATGCTCTTTAACATATATATCTCAAAAACTCCTGTCGATTTTTTGATGCGAGATAATTCATTCCTATGCTAAAAGTAGATAGTGAAAATCGCCTCGTACCAAGACTAAGTATTACCTACAATATAGATGGCACGAAGCCAATCTTCACACACACACACACTTTATCTCTCTCAATGAGGCGGTGATTGCTTTGCGTTAGAATCGATCATGTCTTGTTAAGGAGGAGAATCAAAAAGTGGAGGAACCGATGTTAGGGAAGAAAATCTTCACAACAACCAAGCCATAATTCTACTAGGTGAGATCGGCTACATAAATTCTTTATTTTCATTGCGATCTATCAATTAACAAATTCTTATCTAAGTCTAAGTAATTAAAATCACTCCTTATAATTTCTTGTCATGTCTTCTTTGATCTCCCTCTTCCTCTTTGTACATAAATAAGATCCAATAATTCAATTTTTCTAACTGGAGCTTTAATCGGCCTACGATTTATATGTCCAAACCATCTAAGCCGACTTTCTCTAAGTTTATCCTCAATTGGTGCAACACCAACTTTCTTTCATATGTACTCATTTCTTATTCTATTCTTTCGCGTATATCCATATATCTACGTTAGGGAAGAAAATCTTCAAGACAATAAAATTGAAATGTGAAAATGTAATTTTTTTTTGAATTAGATATCGACAAAAATTAACTCAGCGGTACTAACATTAAAGTAGATTGCTCTAAAGGTAGCTATCTCTAATTTTTTTTGAAAGCAACTATCCCTAAAATTTTAATGAACAAAATTTAGGAAGAAAGGGTGATAACTTCATGGCTAGCATATATGAAAGTTTTAATATTATATACACTATATAAAACAAAGTTTTGATGACACCATTTTGCAATGATAAAAAAGAAAAATTAGCTTAAAGGTGAAAGATAAGATGCAAGTTTGAAAACGGGTCTTAGAAACTGTTTGGTTCAATATTATATTGATGTCGTGTTATCTAGAAAATATAATTATTTCATTAGTTGACATGTATAGATAATATTGTAAAATTATAAAATTATCACTTAAAAAATGACGTTTAAATGCCAGGATATCTAGATAGATAATATTGAACCAAACAACTCTTGAGTTACATCTAGATATCACCCTAACGTGATAGTAAAAAGAGGTGCTGTGTCGAGTAATTTGCAAAAAATTTAAATAAATAAATATCGATTCATTGATATCATAGATACCCAAATAATATCGATACTTATTAAATGATCAAATGCTCCCCCTTAATTTAAGTCTTGAAGTTGAGATTGAATTACTTCTTTGGTTCTCAACCAACGAGAGAGGCCATAAAGAGCAAGTGCAAAATTTGTTTTGGCTTCAAAAAAATTACATTAGGGACCTCAAATTTTGTAAACCTTACATTTTGATCCAAGTCATTTCATGGTCAAGAAAGGCTGATTTTTGTGCGATTTTCAACTGTGGGTGATTTAACTTAACTTGCATATAAATTAAATTTGAAGATAATTATTTGTTATTTTGAGTTATACAAAAGCTTGCTCTTGATGATGATTTTTCATATATATGATTATTGATCGTGTCCATGTTTATGATTTTGTTGTTATATTATTCATGAATTTGCTATATATTGGTTTGAATGTTACATCTAAAATACTATGGCCTTGTTTGTCTACGAGTTTAAATTTAACCTGGTTTAATTTTAACCAGGCATATCACATTACACATAAAATTTAATATTAAAAATTAAATTTATTTTACATCCTACACATATTACTAAAATAATAATTAACTTATATCACATTCCTCACATATTCCAACATAATAACTAACTTTATATCACATCATTCACAATTTTCAATAAAAAAATATCTCTATCCAAATTTAATTTTAACCTTCTC
>KZ451923.1:3030867-3139249 GCA_002786265.1 Apostasia shenzhenica
CACATTACACATAAAATTTAATATTAAAAATTAAATTTATTTTACATCCTACACATATTACTAAAATAATAATTAACTTATATCACATTCCTCACATATTCCAACATAATAACTAACTTTATATCACATCCCTCACATATTCCAACATAATAACTAATTTTATTTCACATCATTCACAATTTTCAATAAAAAAATATCTCTATCCAAATTTAATTTTAACCTTCTTAAATTTAACCTTACAAACAAACACACCCTATATATTCAATTAATTAATTTATATAAAATTAGTGTTAAGCTGTGATACTGTAAAAAGAATTGAGAATTGACCTCTAAGACTACAATGTGGTTCGAGTTAGACCTGTGATAACTCGTGGCCGATGAGAGCGAGAAGTGATTGTCGGGTGATGTCCTAAGAGAATGGAATCATTGAGAAAAATGTACGGCTCATGGCAGACTTCTAGGCATGACAAAAGAGCACAGAACTCATTCCATATCAAAAAATAGAAGGGTTTGCAAGAACACGATTGATAGAGATAATTGCATTTAAATAAGATATATGATTTATGAATTAAAATAAAATTAAATAAAAACAAATGTCAAATTGAATGTTTGCGCATGCAATTTATTTTATTTAGCTTGTTGAGTTGAATTGATCTATTGAGTCATGTGCTTAGATTGACTGCCATTATTATGGCACCAAAATTACAGATCTGTAGGTACAACACAGTTACGAGTTCAGGAGAGAGCAGGAAAGCCAATTAGTGATATATATATTTTTTGCTATTTATTTTTATGATGAATAGAAAGAAATAACTTGACACTCAATTTTGATCAACCCGACTTTGATTATTCGTGTTATCGGGTTACTAATAACCGAGACGTCACAAATAAACCTCATGTAATCCCCACTACCCCCACTAACCCCGCTAATCTTTCCATTCCTTAACCGAGCCCAAACCTTGTGTTAAGGCTTGGAATGAATTGGGTTACCTTGGCTAAGGCAAAGTATGAGCCAAACAGAATTTTTGGAAAGCCTAAGTTTAGTGGCCAAATATAATTCCTCTTATCCCAATGGAGGTAAATTACTTATGAGATTAACTGACCCGAATTAGCTTATCCCAAGCTGGCCCTCGGAGAAGAGAACTGAATTGAAATAGAGCAAAAGTTCAACCCTAAGTTGCAAGTTCGATTTAAAATCAAGCAAAACAATATTTGACGGAAAAGTGTAGTTTGAGGCCATTTAAAAGAAGGGCCCAAAGTTGGAAAAAAAACTTGGGTTCGGAGAGCTCGCCACGTCACATTTTCATACCTGCTTGTTATAGGTATAAATGTGCTTGTTATAGAAAACGTGCTTGTTATAAAAGTGTTCTATAACAAGCACGTTTATACCTATAACAAGCAGGTATGAAAATGTGACATGACGAGCTCTCCGAACCACCCAAATTTTTTTCCCAAAGTTGAGGCCAACTAATCCCCTATGACCAGTCGAGCCAGCATCACTCCACGGTATGGGTATTTATAAACCCGACCCAAACCCGTCCCGTTGCCATTCGTATGTACATATGTACATACATGTACGCATTCTTATATGTATACTATATATACATATATAATTATATAATTGTATTCATATAATTATTTGTGTAAAATCAAATATAATAATAATAAATAACACAAAATTTCATTAACTTATATTTATGGATATTTTTTTGTATTTTTATTTTCTATTCACTTTTTACTCTGCATCCTATTCCATTCAAGTAAATAAAAAAATTATCATTCCATTTTACTTGGAATGATAATTCCATTACCCATGAAATTACAATTCTATTCCAATCTTATTCCATTTCATTAAAGTAAACGTACTGTAAAAGAATTGTGAGATGATGAACACTACTAGAAATTTATTCGTTGTTTCAAAACTATGAAGAAGGAACAGGTAAAGATTGATTATGTAATAAGTGAGACTGGTGTTGAAATATTAAGGAGTAAGAACCTCAAGTAATTTTCTAATCTATACTAAAGTCTTTATCATCAATGCTATATCATTTAAAACTTCTAAGCCCAAAAAAAAAAAAAAAAAAAACACTGGATGACACAAGTTTTTTTTTTTTTTACTGGATGACACAAGTTAAATATTCTTGATTCAATCTATTAAGTTCAATCTCCACTTTACATCCTCCTGTTGGGAATCAAAAAACTATTGGTAGCATAGCCCCAAAGAAACATTCCACACAACATGTGAAAGCATAAATCAAAAGCCTCAATAATGAGAAAGCACAAAACAAAATAACAAAAAAATAAAAAAGAAGAAAAATACCGAAATTTGCACAAAAAAACCCAAACCAAGAAAACTTTCAATCACACCAGGAGAAAATTGCACTATCCTTCAAGAGTTTTCAGAAAAGAGTTATAAGAGTTGACACCCCACTCACGCTAACCTTAGAATGGCCTTTCAGATCAAATTCCTCTTCAAGTGAAATTATTCCTACAAAAGCTTGCTTGAGACTATTTAAAGTTTTCTTGCGTTGACACACCAAGGTTTCTCTGCAAGATACTCGGAAACCTTCCTGTCATATCAAGTAGATGTCTTCCTCTAAATCACCATGGAAATACATTTTTTACATCTAGTTGCTTCAAGTACAAGTCTTCAACAACAAAAATATGCCCTAACGGTAATCAATTTAACATGTGAAAATATCTTGATATAGTTAATACCTTGCTTCTGCTAAAAACCTTTCACCACCTATCATGCCTTGCACATCTTACTATCATAGCCCAAGGTCTTCTTAGTCCTGAACGCCTACTAGTTTGGAATCAAATGGAGCACAAAAATAGGCAAGTGGGATCGAGTTAGAGGAAGTTTTCAAGTTAGTCTAGTCAAAGGAATTTGAGCAGTTTGACTTCTTCAACACCCACTTAAAGTAGATCAAGTAGAACTCATATGAATGTTCAGGGTATTCTCGATCTTTGTATCTACTTTTGATGATTCTAATGATTAGTGTAGTTCTATCTAGTGAGAGTTGGCCATGTAGAATGAGTTCAATTCTCAATAAAGAATAGAACTTAGGAGTTGTCTCCACAACTAGATGAGAATAGGCTAGCATTAGCTAGCCATTAATGAGTCGAGTTCAAGTAAAAATGAACTTGAGTCAAATTGTTTTAACCTAAAAACTCAACTTAAAGTGAATCAAGTTTGAGCAGACTCGAACTAAGTTTCGAGTTAACTCGTAGTAAATTAAATAAATTAAATGTTAATTGTTTCCTTAGTTGTCTCATCGTCCTTTTCTCTCCTTTGCTTCTGATTTCTACAGTGGATGGTTATGTAATGTATGATTTTTAGATTTGGTTATTTTGCACTCATGTGACTTTTCTACTTTTTGAAAAGTTTTATTTAAATTGTAATTGTTTGTAACCTCTTTAGTATTCTTTTTTTTGAGTCATTGAAATTATTGTGTGCCTAGCCTAAGATAATAGCTTCAATATTGCCCCGATCTACCTTACCGAGAACTATTGTGGACTGACACACCTTGAGTGTTCAACTTGGTTCAGTTTTTCTTTAGTTTTCTCTTAATAATAACTGTGAGCAAAAAAGATCATCAAATAATAAATAACTTCTCGCAGTAGCGTATCCTACATCAAAAACAGTACAAAGCGAAAAAAATCCGACGCAAAATAATGAAAGAATAAAGAAGAAAGAACACCGAGTCTTATGTGGAGAACCCAAATGCCAGAAATAGCCAATACAACACCAGGAAAAAAAATTCCAGTATTCAAATTTTTACAAAAGGATTACAAGATATCGCACAATAACCACCCAACTAGTAAAATAACCTCTCAGATTAGGTTCTTCTCAAAACATATCAAATCTCTACTTACAAGGAGAATATATAATGGAATCGCATAACAAATTTGAGTCTTTGAAAAAAGACAGTGGTTGCGCCGCATTAGATGATCCGATCACAAGATCGAACAATCTTATCAGCCCATCGGATAGTCTAAATACCTTCCAATCACTTGTTTGATTGTCTCTGCCTATTGCATTCATTCCACTGACAAGCAATCCGATCAATTGTCTAATCCACCTTTTGTAGTCCATCTCTTGAGTCTTTCTACTAAAAGATGATCCATTGGACAGACTTCGCATCAGATGGACCATTCAAACTAACTGACAGTTCAATCCATTGTTAGGTCTGATCCTACTGTTTAGTTCTTCTATAAATCTCATGTCTAACTATATATTGGTGTTAAAGAAATCCAGGCTCCGCATAACTCATCACCTCCATGACCATTGATGGTGCGAATCACTAGATAAATAAAATGGATGGAGGGGAGGCTAATCAATGGTTAGATGGACAAGAAAATAGATAAGGCCATAATCAACCTATCCATAATATAAGATCATATTGTCGTATACTATTTGCACAAATAATTTTGATAAAATTTTAAGGTATTAAATAGTCAACCTAGTTGTATATGTTTACATAATCAAGTTTAATAAGTTATAATCATAACTGTTGTAAATACTCCACATAGGAAATTACTAAAGAACTAATAATAGTAACAATTTTTTCAAGAAAAGCAATACAAGAGGAATTGTTTGAGATACATACTTGACTTGCTCTATTTTTAGCTCTTGTTTCTGCTGTGCTAGGAATATCGTGATTTGGCTTATTAAACTTTTTCTCCTTCATTTCACAAGAACCCCAACCATCGGAAAACCTACCACCGCTACAAACGATAGAAAGAAATAAGTTTAGTTGGACAATAAAAAGAATTAACCTAAAGGTTCATCAATAATCTATACAACATACGGCATAAAAGCGCGAACCACAAACTCAGCACGAATAACATTCCGCTTGTCATCGTACTCGATAGTCTTGTCTCTTATTTCAAATGAAAGGTTGAAGAAGAATGATATTTTCCGCCAGCCTTAGAATATAAAGAATGCAATTGCTCTGGAATTAGACTTTTTTTTTAAATGATAGTGGAAGTAACCAAATCTTGCACCTGACTTTTTGATGAACGCATTGCCATGTATCATAGTGTAATCACTTTTCTCCAGAATCTGTTTAAAGAAAAAATGAATACCTATCTAATAATCATGATCATATTGTATACATGTGCAGTAATTGAATAACTAGGAGAAGAACCACCAAAGCATTAAATATTAAGTGAAGAAAAGTTTATAAAATAAAAACTTCTCTATGGGATCAAGAAAGGCATCCCTTGCTTTATCTCAACATAAGCTCTTGTTTATACTATGTGAATCCAATGATTATACAATAAAGGGATCACTCACAATAAAGCAAGATGTATTGCATACATAAGAATTTTGAGGGGAACCAATGGTACTATTAAAAGAGACAAAGTACCTGAAAGTTATATTTAAACAATGTGGGTGCAACACTTAACTAATATACGTAGTTATTCCTAGAAATCTTGACATGTATAAAAAAGGGCTTAACTTTGACAAATGAGTTATGGAGACAGCATTATTGTAAAAGAACTATGAAAAAATGGAGCCAAATGTCATATGGTTACGGACTTTTACATTTATATTGTTTCCACTGAAGTTAACACCTCATGCAACACAAGACAAGGCATGAATGATGAAAACTAAATGCTTATGGGATTGCTTATGTTTCCAATATTTTTTTTAAAAACTTTTTGCTTATGTTTCTGATATTACTCAAGTTAACGGCCAAGCTGGTTGCTTCTAGGTATAACCCAAAAGTGTATGGGCATGATAGATCATCTCTAGCGTAGAAGCCACTGTACGAGAATATAGTACATAAAATGGATATTGTGTTGCTTTTAAGTTAAAAGCAAACTCATTCAGAGATGTGATTATTGATAAAGATGAGCGCAATAGAAAAAGAAAGTTCTTATTGTACATTATTGTCCTAAAAGAAACTACTATCACCCACTCAGCTTGATCTTCATAGAATGTATAAATTGCAAACATCGTAAGTAACATAACAAAAAGTACACGAAACTAAGTCTACCAGAATAGGATATTGCAGCAACAAGTATTATCCAATAGCCTATGAAGCATCGATACTTCGTGAAGCCCAATATATCAATTTCAGATACTAATACTTTTCAATACTCCACCGATACGTATCATCACGTGGCATGTCAATTTTTATTTTTATTTTAAAAAATTTGATACTTGCCTAATACTTGTATGACACTTTATGATATTTCTAATTAGAAAAAAAAATTAGAATAGCTAGTCTGGCCCACGCGATAAAATATAAAAAAATATCTCATACATAAACACAACTCATGTATAGTCTTGAATATAAAAATTGAGATACACTGAGCTACACAACTAAAGCCATAGAAAGATTCATGAGTACTAGTATTTTGACAGCAGAAAAAAATTTAGTATTTGCAAGCAGCAGCAGCATCATCTACTTTAACTAATTTTTTTATGATTTTACAGATGCTTTTTCTATCTCAATTGATGCCTTCTTTGCTTCTATTAGAAGTCAATGATAATTTTTTTTTACCTTAATCAAGCTCATATTATGAAAATGAACTTTGATAAAAAAACTCAGAGAGAGAAAACATGTATTTACTTTAATCAAGTCAGTACATCTAGATTTTATGTCACAACATTTGTATTATTATCAATTTAATCTTCTTTGCATTGAGTTAATTAATTAAGTTAGATATAAATTGAAATTGAAAGTAGTTTACTCATATATATTTAAATTTTCATCTCATTTAAATAATTTGTGACGAATTGAAAAACAATTAAACAAGTTTTATAATATTATTTTAAATTTAAGATCTTTTAAAATTCAATAGGTGTTGAAGGATATTTTATTTTTTCAAGTTAAATTGTTCATAATATTACTTTTAGTGATATTTATAAATCAGAATGGGTCTGGAAAGGGTAAATAGACCTCTAATAAAAATTTAATAAATTTAAATTTACAAAATATAAGCATTAGTGTAAGAATGATAATAATGCAATAATAATAATAAGCAGAAGCAAATAAAAATAACAACAAGAACACAAAAAATTTAATGCGGTTCGGCTCACTCTCGAGCCTAGTCCATGGTAACCAGCCAAACAATCAAACTATCACTAATTAACCCTCCGTTGCTCTTAAGCAGAGAAGCCCGAACAAGAAATATCTAAAGTTATCCCCGAGAACTTTATATACCAGCAAGTACACACCAAACCCTAACCTATCAAGCTATTACAAGGATTCTTCTCCTCTTTGCAAGAGTTATAAACAAGCACAAGGAGGAGGAGAATTTGATGAGGAATAATTAAAAAGCAAAAGAAAAAAAATTAACCGACTCTTCCATTCAAAAGTTGAGCTTGAGTGTGATAGAAAGGAAAAAAGAGCTTGAGCACCTAAATTTTGAATCCTTGCTTGATCACCTTTTAAATGCACTTGTTCGCCTTTTGAATTTGTGTGAGGTAAGTGAGTTAGTTGAGAGCTTTTGAACATACAAAATGCCAAGAAGAAACTCAAAAAATTGACCAACCCCTTAAATATCGGCGGCTCCAATGGCTAGTAGAACCTTGGTCTAGCAGCCTTTGATCGATCAAGGTGCTAGCCGTTGGAGTCTAATGGTTAGATTCTAGTCAAGTTTGATTGATCAGCTGATCAATCAACACTAGCAGAGATCTAACCTAACAAGCATCTTCTGATCGATCAAACTTAACGTTCTAGTGTCTTTGATCGATCAAACTTAAGGTTCTAGTGTCTTTGATCGATCAAAATAGGTTGTCTTCTTGAAGCTGTTGACTTTGATTAATCAAGCAATGGAGGTTCACTTACTTTGATAGATCAAACACTTTGATTGATCAGGAAATAGATCAAAGACAGTGGAGTTACAGTTTACAGAATTGTGTGTTCAATCTTCTATCTACCCAACTCAACACAATTAAAACTCAATCTATGTTATGGAAGAGCAGTCAGTTACAAGAATAATAGCAAGAAATAAAAGAATAATCTTTAAGCTCCAATTTCTTAAAATATTACAATTAGGTCCACGCTTGAAATGAAAACTATTTCATCTTGATGATAACATATATTTCCTGAGATTAATAGGCTTAAACAAAAAATATTAATTATAAATTAACTTAAATTAGTTGCTAAACATCAAAACACCATAACAAAAGAGAAACCAACAATCCCAAGAAAGCTTGAAAAAATGTAATTAATTTGAAAAATTTTAAAGAATATTTTTGAAATTTATAGCAATAAGATGTATAAATTATTTTGATCTATAACAGAGTTATATCTTAAATATGAAAATATGACGTATTATATACACATATATATAACAGCCGTATTTGTATCCTACTTTTTAAAAATTTTATCATATCATCGTATCCGTATCGTGGCATTGTACTCGTGCTTCATAGCCAATAGCTGAAGCTAAATAGTCTTGTTCAAGCTACAATATAAAAATGAAGCTTAGGCCTCAAATATGCTTCAAAAGCTCAAATCAGCAAGCTTAATGACAGGTGCATATATTTATAAACATACACACCCCAGGTATTGATGACTGACCTTACAAGATCATTAACACTGTTAGCTTTACAAAAGCAACTTGGGATACATATACATATAGTTTAATCATTCATTAAATTATTGGTAATATTTGTTTCTCAGAATAATCTGATAATCAATTCTGTTAACCTCATGTTATGCAATTAAAGAGACCTAAAATAAACTAGAAGAAACAGAATGGAAAGAAGTTTTCATTCTACGGTAATGATTAACCAACCAGCAGACTTGATCTAGAATTCATACAGCTTCTATTACTTTTCCTAAAAATGGGTTGCAGGAAAAAGAAATATCTCATCAAGGATAACGGCGAATTACCGCCATTGCCGCATTTTGATACTGCTTGAACATCGATACTGAAGAGAAACTTCCGGAAAAGCAGTGCGTGATGTTCTCCTTCTCATCGCCAGCCCAACTATCTGTCTTCGGACTCTCAACTATTGGGCTCAGCTCTTTCACCGAGAATCTCCCAGGAACTGGCGAGGCGTAAGACGGCGAGGATACTACTGGCGTGCGAGCGGGATGTCGGACGACCACCATCCTATGATGGTCTCCAGACGACGCAGGCTCCACAAACCTCGCCATCTTCTGCGGCCTGGCTGGAGTCCAGCGCTCCTCTTGCACAACTTCTCCATCGCGCGGAACCCTAGATTCCACCACCGTCTCGGCAAGAAAGTTCTTGGCGCTTCGGAAGAGCTTCGGTTGAATGGGAGAGGGAACGGGTGATGAGGAGTTCTTGATTGACAGTGGAATACGGCGGGATCTTGCTGCAGAGGAGGAAGCGGCAGCTGAATCGATCACGGCCCAGAGCTCGGCGTCGTCCAGATCGCGATCTTCAATTGTGAAGTGACCGGAGGACATAGTAGAGAAGGCAAGAGAAGAAGCCTCGTAGGGTTTGCGCCGATCTAGGGTTCACAACTGGCTGTTCGCATTCGAACGAAAGCAGCAGGATGAAAATTAGCGGGTCTGCAAAGCGGGTCAGCGGTTGGTTCAACCACATCTGTATCCGATCCGTTAAATTAAATCCAAAACTAATTGGGTTAATAATGAGTCAAACTGATGGTTCACCGAACCCAAGAACGACCCATCTCAGTATAATTACAATATGGAGTAATCCCATTTAGGACCCTTAAGTATATCCCTCTTTCATGTAAGTCCACAAAAACCAAAACCATCAACAAATTTGTGAAAGAAGGTCATACAGGACCTTTTGCCATGCTATTAATTAAGTGTATACCAAAAGAAAAAATACCTCTCATTTAAACAAGTCAATAATCAAAACTCATACTCGACTTATTTAATAAATGAGTTACTCAACGTCATCCGTCAACCCTTTAATATAATTTTAAAGGGGTTTTTACATACAGGACATGAAATTTATACGAAATTACACATTTCACCATCAATTCATAAATATTATCACTATCACACCATATTCATTTATAGGCTCTGATTGACCATTATAACGACTCTGTGAAATATGTGAAATGCAAAATATTTAAATGAATATGGTGTGATAGTGGTAATATTTACGAATTGACGGTGAAATGCATAATTTCGTGTAAATTTCATGTCCTGTATATAAAAACCCTAATTTTAAAATATTAATATTTTAATAAATTCAATATTTTTTATTTTGAATAATATATTTATAAAATTTAATTAAGAACATTGAAAATAAAACTAAATTATGTAATATATAGCTAATTATTAAAATTAATATTAATATTTAAAATAAAATATACTAACTTAATAAATAAATTATTGATGGGTCATAATGAGGTTGACCTGCCACCCTGTACCCGAGTTCTCTTTAATGAGTCAATTTCGATCAATTTGTTTATAACTCATACTCGTGTAAACTTGACTTATACTATGTTTAGCTGAATTGAGTTCATGGATCAAGTTAAAATTTGTCACCCCTAACACCCACGCGTGTGCAATGCCACCCTGCGTGCACGATGCCTTCCCAAATTCGTAATCAAATTATGAAATCAGCACATACAAGCTATTTTATGCATACATAAGATCGTATATGACATAAAAATACTATCATAATTCATTTCTCTTATGAACATATACTAAAAAGCACAATCATACTTTTTAAAAAATATTTTTATTTATATTTTATATTTATTTTAGGATAAATTATATCAAAGTTCTTGACTTTAAGGTATAGGTACTTGTGTGTTATTATACTCTAACTTAAAAAATTCGAGTGTAATTTACCCTTTATTTTACATCATCACATATAAATTTAAATATTAAAATTCAATTTTATTTCACATCTTACATAAATATTAATATTAAAATTAACTTTATTTTCATCTTGTACATATTTTAATAAAAAAATTTAATTTTACATAACACCTAATGTTTTGATAATTAAATAATTTTATTTTAAATTATAATATTAAAATATTTTTTATTTAAATTTTTTTTAAAATATCTCAAAAACACTAATTTAAATTTTTTAAAATAAAAAAAATTATTTTAATATTATGATGTTAAATAAAATTATTTTATTATTAATAATTATGTTGGATATAAAGTAAAATTATTTTTTATTAAAATATAAGTTGTATATGAAATAAATTTAATTTTAAAATTAAAATTTATATAATTTAAAAAAATATATAATTTATATAATTTAAAAAAAAAATTAATATTAAAGTTGATATATAATATAGAATATTAATAAAATTATTTTTATGCTGCAGAGCATTTGATGCGGCGGATATAGCTCTCCTGCTCCAACTAGAAACCATTAACTTCTTCACCCAACCGAGAGAGGACTGCAATTAAAAGGGTGATGGGCCGCGCAGAAAAGAAGTCGGCTTTCCCTCTCCGGCGCTGATTTCCTCGTCGGATCCCCATTGTCATACCGTCTCGAAGAAGCGAGGTCTTCTGCTCCGGATCCGGTTTGGGGATGAAGATCGCCGTCGTTTCTCGCAGCGGCCGGGAGGTCGTCAAGGGCGGGATCGAACTTGATGCTTCGGTAAGGCGATTCTCTTTCTCTCTACTGCTGGAAAGATGAGATTTTTTGGGCTTCATTTGAGAAAGTTTATCGTTTGGGATTTGTTTAGTGGACCTGCGTGATTTTTGTTTGCTGTGTAATGATATTTAGGGTTTTTTATTGTTTCGGATATTAACTTGAAAGCGGGATCTTTATGTTGCAGGCAACTGTGAGCGATCTGCAACAGGTCATTTACTCACGGAGTGAGTACTGGAACTTCTCTTTTGATTGTTTATGGTGTTATGATTTCTTAAGCTATGGGAAATAAATAAATTGAACATCAGTCTTGTTGATTTGTGTAATCATTAGCAGTTTGTTTCATTTCCTCGTTCGACGGCAAAATCTTTGTTTCAATTTATGTCATTTTATTGGATCACGACACACCCATGCTTCTGGTGGAAGAAAGAGGAAATGCCTCGTTTTCCTTTTCTTCATTGGCATCCTATTCCTGTGTGGCGTGCTTTCTTCTTAATACAGAGAAAAATAATATGGTACACTACTGGTCCCTATTGTTTGAGCCTACTAGGGTACCTTACATTTTTAAAAATCCTTTATTTGAATCCCTATAGATTAATCGTTATGACTCTCGATCTCTTCCCACTAACTACCACTGAAATTTTCAGTTTTCCTTTGACATTTCTAGGTACTTGTGTGAATTCTCTTCTTGTTTGTGCTTTTCCACAACCTCCTAAACTCCTCATTCACCTTCCCTGCTCGTCTCCATGCTCTACCACACTCATCTTTGCCATCTCTTTTGCTCATCTTTGTCATCTTGCCCATGCCTTTCGTCATGTTGGTTCGTCTCCATCATCTGCTTGTCTCATTTCCGCCATTTGCCTAATTCTATTCTCAGTCGAAGGCCGCTGCTAGAGTTACCTCGGGTGATGTTTACTGCTACATTCCCCTTGATTTGACTTGAAATTTTTTCTTTTCTACTGTTTTTTGTTTTGATACGGGATTTCCTCAAGCAGAACCTTGCTTTCTGTTTTCGTTGATTTACGTTTGTACATTTTTACTAATAGATGATTCACCTTCCATGTCCATTATGAGGATGATGGGGATTATTATGTATCTAACTGTGAGATAAAATGATGGAAGCAATCATTGGATGTATTTCCCATGTGAGGATAGTGATGAAGGAAATGTAATCTTCTATGGCAATGCCAACTTTAAATTAAAAGGGGTCAAATGTTTGATGATGTGTAGCATTTGAGAGAGGTATTGTCTAAGTATTGCATGATGTATTTAATTGGGAAAGTGAAGAATAATTCTTTGAGGGTTACCAAGGAATACACAATAGAGGGGTTTAGTTGGACAATACACACTTCTACGAGATAAAATAACTTTTAAAGTGAAGCATTTAAAAAATGATCATAATTGTAGAAATGGGCAACAAAATAGGGGTGCATCATATAAATGAATTGTGAAATATTTTAAGGTTCAAGTGCTGATCCCAAAATGAAAGGTGAATGAATGGGGCAGTAACTAAAGAAGAAGCATTATATTGAGATGAATTATATGTTACTTTGGAGGGCCAAGGGAAAAACATGGAAGAAGAATGAAAGAGATTTAAAGGAATCATACAAGTTGATCCCAAAATATGGTCAAATCATCTTAGAAAATCACCTTGTAGCTTAATGGAGATTGCTTGTGATGTCGCCCCTTGACATGACGTGAAAAGGTTTGACAAGTTCTAGTGTTTAGAAGAGATGATGAGTGGATTTTTTGAGTGGATATATATAATTATTGAGTATAGATTGTTGTTGTCACTTGAAAGGTCACTATGGGGGACATGCTATCTGCTGCAACTGGGTTGGATATACATAGTTCTCTTTTCCTATGGGATTAGTAGTATTTGATGCGGAGAATGAAACAAATTGGAGATGGTCCTAGAAGCTCTTAAAAGGTGCTTTGCACTGTTATTATAAGTCACTTACCTTTATGCATGACAAGTACAAGGTATGATTATCTCTTATAGACATTAATAAGTTTTATTTAAAGTTATATGCATGTTCTTAATTGTCTCGATTTGCTATTTTCATGTTCTTGATTATAGAGCTATGAAGTTCCAATAAGGCAATACTTTATGAACTTTAATGCATTCGTATCGTGTCTGTATCAGATATTGATTTTCTTCGATACTTCACCGATTCATGTTCGATATACCACGTGATGTATCAATTTTTTTTAAAGAAAAACAATTGGTACTTGTGATACTTGTGCCAACAATATTTGTTCAATATTTTCTGATTTTTCTAATTCAAGAAAAAATATATTGGACTAGCACATCCTACTCATAATGAAAAATAAAAATAACATACATAAATGATGACTCATGCTTAGACTTGATGCTTTACGATGGAATAGCAGAGAATTTCACGCACACTAAGGTTCTAATAACAAAAAAGATTTAGCATTTGCACGTTGTTGCTTCTCTACCCTTTTCTTGTGGTCTCATAGACATCAGTGATGCTGCTGTTTTATGTACTTTAGCCTATAATTTTTCATGGATATCACATATGTTGCTACTTCTGTCGGGCGCTGACCATCCGCTTGACTTCTCTACATCATTCAGACCTGCATTGCAAAATGATAGGACTTTACCATTTTTTGTTTTATTTATTTATTCAGTGAGTCATAGACTCGAAGAGAGGCAGACTTACATTTATTTTGATTAGATTAGTATATTTTAGTTTAGGTTACTGTAATTATACTATTTATCAATTGTATTTTGTTAGCATCAAGTTAATTGATTTGGGTTAGATTTAGGGTTAATTTGAACTAACCTACTACATATATTGAAACTCTTGTCTTAATTAAATATTCTGACTGGTTGTGAAGCGATTTAACATTTTTTTAGACAGATTTAACAAAATTTATGATATTATTTTAAATTTAAAATCTTTTGAAACTCAATAGCTATTGAAAGGTGTTTTTATTTTTTGAGTTAGATTGTCCATAATATTGTGTTTAATAATATCAAGAATGTTAGTAATTAAATTCAATAAAATTCAAATGATATATTTGAAATTCATGTCAAAAAGGTGTACAAATTATTATAATCTATCATATGAGGTATACCTTAAATATCATAATATATTACATTATATATATATATATATGATTACCGTATTTTGACATATCTGTATATTTTATCTTGTACTGTTCCCTGAGGAAATCCATCCCTTGTACTTCATCTCTTGTAATCGCCTCCAACGAGCCTTGTTATTCGTGGATCATTTGGCTCGGCTTGGCTTGCAGATGGAGGAGGATTCCCCTTTGAGCCATGTAAATTTTGTGTATATCTCTGGTTTTCCTTCCTGTTTCTCTTTTGCAGGTTCTCTACAAACCAGGATCTCCTCCACCCATGATCCTCACTCATCTTTTTCAAACGCAATTCTCTGTCAACAGTAACATAGGACCTGTCCGCTGTCACCCATAATCCCGCAGCAGGCATCCAACGGCTAGGTTAGACAGCGCAGGTAGCAGCCATCAAGTAGCATCCAGCTTCTAGGTTTCCAGCTGCCAGTATTCAGCCAAGGTGTAGTCGTTGCTAGAAAGCTTTTTTCTGCAACGCATGAGAGTTGAAATTTGTGACTTGAGTGTTCTGATACTTCTCATATTAATTTTTGTTTTGTACACAGATACAATCTCTCTGGACATGTGATAGTGTTTTTGTCTTCAGATACAGTCTCTCAATTGGTAGCCATTTGTGTTCTGCCTTTAGGCTTCTTTGCTCATGCCCTGCTTCTTTATTTGATTTAATTGTTGATGGGACTCGAAGCAAATACTCATCTCCCTTCATCCATTTTCATGAATGAATTAGATTTGTGCATAATATTTTGATTTTTTCATCCATGATCAAAAAATCATTACATAATCCTCTGAAATCTTCAACTTAACTCAAGCAAATTGAATCCTTTCTCTCATGGATCTGGGACATTTTTCTGATCTTGGGTATTCGGATTTTGACTAATAATTTGTCATTATACAGCCAAGAAGTTCTATCCTGCACGACAGCGTCTCACACTTCCTCTGCAACCTGGAGAACGTGGAAGACCGATTGTCCTCGATCCAAAAAAGAATATTTTGGATTATTCAGATGGAAATGCGAACACTATGACCATAATGTTCAAGGATTTGGGACCCCAAGTGTCTTACAGGACCCTCTTCTTCTGGGAGTATTTGGGCCCTTTAGCCATCTATCCCATCTTTTACTTTCTTCCAGTTTACAAGGTTTTTGGCTACGTGGAAAAGAGAGTAATCCATCCTGTCCAGACATATGCCATGTATTACTGGTGCTTCCATTACTTCAAACGCATCATCGAGACTTTCTTCGTTCATCGATTCAGCCATGCTACTTCACCGCTTTCTAATGTGTTCAGAAACTGTGCTTATTACTGGAGCTTTGGCACATACATTGCTTACTATGTGAACCACCCACTGTACACTCCTGTTGATGATCTGCAGTGGAAGATTGGTTTTGGTTTCGGCTTAATTTGCCAAGTCTCAAACTTCTACTGCCATCTTATATTGAAGAACCTGAGAAGCTCTGATGGCGGTGGTGGGTATCAAATCCCACGCGAATTCTTGTTCAATATCGTAACATGTGCAAACTACACAACAGAAATCTACCAGTGGCTTGGTTTCAACATCGCGACGCAGACCGTCGCTGGCTATTTGTTTCTTGTGGCTGCAACTGGTATCATGACCAACTGGGCTTTGGCGAAGCATCGCAGACTGAAGAAGGTGGAGTTTTTCCTTTTTGTTTATGTTTGCTGGATGCATGATACATATTTTTGTATGATATTTGCATGGGATAATTCATGTTTAATTGTTGCATATTGTTTGTAAGCTAGCGTCTTTGTGGAAACCATGTGTCCTTAAAATATGTGGAAATATTTGATAATTTGTTAATAAATAAAACTCATAACAACAGATTTTATTGCTTAATATAATTGCTAGCTGCAAGAGATAGCTAGGGGGGAAGACCAAGCTTGCAAGCAAACATTTAGGTAGATTGAATAAGAGAAAATACAAGGATAGAAAAGGACATCGGGATTTAAGGTGGTTCAGAGCAAACTAAACGCAAGAGAATAATTACAGTAGGATCGTTAAGAGGGAATTCAGTTTAGAGATTTAGGAACTTTCAAGGGAGTTCGGAGGAGCTGAGATTTATTTGAATCTCTTTAGATTGGATCTAGTGAGTTGCTTTGCTTTGGTAAGGTTGGACTTCTATTTATAGCTGAGGAAGGGAGCCCAAGCGACTAGTGACCCCAACCAATATGTTAGAGAGGACTATCGATCTAAACTGTTGATATGATGACGGTAGATTTGAATTTGGAGGAGAAAAATTCTTTGGCAATAAGTGAAATTTGAACATATATTTGAATTACATGCAACTTACCGAGTTGTCGGTATAACTAAAAGATTAAACCCTCAATGAGAACTAGTTGAACTTCACTTGAAATAGGGTTTAGTGGAACTCGGAAGGAATAAACATTTGGGAATTAGGTCATTGACAAAGTTGGGGGAACTTCGTGGTACTTTGTAACGAGGAAAACCTCATGCATAACGATGTTTTAACTAGTCTTGGCTTAGCTTGGATGATCGTTCGGTCTCATTCTATAGTAGAGATCAAACTGAAGTTCCGCATGTATACAAATTCGTACATTTATTTTATTTGTTATTATGTAATTTCCTTGTTATTACTGTGAAGAATAATTGGATCTCGCATCTAATTGCTTTGATTCTCTCTGTAGTTGTTCGATGGAAGGGAAGGAAGGCCAAAATATCCTCGTAGATGGGTTATACTACCTCCATTTTTCTAGAAAGTTGTATCAATTAATGTTGGATACTCTATCATTCGTATTATGTCAGTTGACTTATTAAATCAGACATTAATCTAGAGAAATATTTGCTTTCATTTAGTCGTGGGTTATTTTTTGAGCCAGAGAGAAAGAATATATAATATTATTATGCGTGCGATGTGAAATAAAATTGATTTCTGTTGCTGATCTTCATCATGCTTGTTCTGTATCGACGTGAATATCAATTAAATTTTACATTTCTCATTCCCTTGAATGAATGTGCCAACAACTTCAATCTTGTGAATAATTTTTTTTTTCATTTTTTTTTTTTTTTGTTTGCAAGTGTTTGACCTACCTTTCCTCAAATGGAAAGACACCTTCCATAGGGTTAGAAAGTTCATGAGTTCATCAACCAAAGTTCTCTAATCAGTAATCATCAATGATATCTTGCCCTTTCTTGTTGATTTTTATGGGAAGAAAACATTTTATTTGAATTACATATTAAAAAAAAAACTCTAGATAAGTTAAAAGAATTAAAACCAGTGGTTTCAAGCAATAGATAATGTCAATTTTCAAATTTGTGGTATTATGCAGTTCTATAAAAATAAAAATATATTATTGCTCAAAAAGTTTTTTTACTTGGTCTTTTTAATTGATTTATTCAATATATTTAAATATTAAAAGATAATGTTATGAATTATGATGTAAAAAAAATAAAAATTTAAGTTAGAATAGCTATTAGATTTGCTTTAAATTTTTGTGTTAGGATTATTGATGATGAGTCGATGACGATCATTTAATCATAATAAGAGAAATTCTTATAAGAGATTGTTCTTCGAGATGAAGAGAAAAATTGGAGATAAAATTGAATATAATTTTTTTTTTTATCTTAAAAATTTCTGTCAAATGACCATAAAATAAATTTTCATTAAAACATTAATTAAAATCATGCAAGAAATAATAACAACTGATTCTACTGGCAGCAGAGCTTTGAGAGGGAGGCATGAGCGGGGCATCTTCTTCAACTGAATTTCTCCGTGAGAATAATCAGCAATGGATGAGATTCACCGGGCAACGGTCAACCTCCCTCTCGCCGCCGTCTTCCTCCTCCTCCGCCGGAGGAATCTGACCTCCCTGAACACCACCAACCCCAACTCTCCGACGACCTCAATCCGGCGGCCGACGCTGCAGACGCCCACCGCTTTTCTCCGGTGCGCCTTCTTCTTCCTCGGCGGCGGCGGGCACTCCACGGCCGCCGGAATCCTGTTCGACGGAGACGCCGGCGTGCAGTATCCATCTTCCATCACCAGCATTTCTCCACCTTCCTTTACCTCCTCACCTTCTTCTCTGATTACAACCGAATTGGAAGAAGAAGAAGAAGAAGAAGAAGAAGAGGAAAAAGAAGAAGAACCCATGTCTCCTTCTTCCTTATTCTTGACGGCAAGACCTCGCCGGGGAAGGTGGAGGAAGAGAGGGGAAGGAGACATGGCCGGCCGGGAAGATCAGCTAATGTATATGGGTGCGTGAATATCGAAAGTTGGAAGCTTGTATTCTTCTTCTTCTTCTTCTTCTTCTTCTTCCTTTAATGGTTATTATAGGAAGGTAATGGGAGTGGGAGATCAATGAAAGATATGCTGGACCAGTAATAAAACAGGATGGGCATGGCCTGTAATTTCAGACAAATAATTAACCATGAATGGTACTCCATTGCAATTATGGCTCGAATCGGCTTTTAATTCGAGCGAGTTATTCGACACTCGACACTAATAAATTTTTATAAATATATTTAGAGCTTTAGCGGACTCAACTGGGAATAAGACAACAAAAAAAGATGGATTCTCCGATCGATGACGGAGTTCTTTAATAGAAAATGAGCACTAAGAATTATCTTAATGCTATGCCTGAGGACAACCTAACTTAGTGCTACTCTTCTCATTGAAGCAGCTTAGCAATTGGTTCAAATGGCCTGAGTGTGACTGTCACTGCCTCTGTATCATCTCCCTGTTTAACATAACTTTGTGTGAGTATTCCACTGTCGAGAAGAGGTTAGGTCAGCTTTTAAGAGAGTTGGCAACACTGAGGATTTTAACAATTTCTTCTTTGCAGATTACTAATTCTGGAGATTAGATGATCACGTGATGATACAAAATGATATAGAGTATGACTACGATAGAGTCAATTGAGATTTATTAAACAACATCCTAGTGTGGATGAGCTTTCCTGAGCAGTAGTGCGAATGAGTACGTTGATATGGATATCAGATGACTGAGATATGCACTGCTACTTAACGAGTTAAGATTAGCTGGGATTGAGAGAAAGAGCATATTAAGTGGGATCAAGTTGAGTCAAATTTCAGCTCGAACAAACTTTTTTTAAAATAAGAAAAAAAAGTTATACTTAAAATTGATAATGATCAAGTAATTATCTGAAGAATTTCTGTCTTCTTGTCTGAAAGCCAACCTGAAAAAAGGTTAAAAGTGAAGCAGCATCATGAGATGGAATGTAGTTCAATAATGAAATAAATTTAAAAATATTTTTTTCAATTAATGAATAAATGAAATATAAAATGTTACCAAAAACATGAAATGAATGCCCAAGCTCCCCTCAAGTTTCAATCATCTAAAAATATTACAAAATCCTCATATGATAATTTCTCAATTCCATGATAGTTTTGCTATGATTGGGCCCACACCGAGTCGAGTTCAAGCAAATTTTACCTTAACTCGCTATCAAAATTTTCAATATAGATCGTATTTGATTTGATACGATTAAAATTAACAGTCAGCATCTATCTGTCTTTCTAAGGTAAATAGGGCTATAAATGAACGGAGCATTCGATGAACACTCAATGTTTAGTTCTATAAGAGCCCACTCATGTTCAACTAGTTAAAATTAACAAAAAAGTTTGAATATAATTTTGAAAACTCGATAGGTAATTGAATGAATTTGAATATATTAGCATTTGACTCAATAAGATTCGTAAACTATTTGTATGAAGTTTATAAACAAGCTCAATTATAAAGTTTGATATAATTTTTTTTAGATATTTTAATACATCATGTTTATTAATATGAAAAAATTTCATAAATCACCATGATGATAAGCCCGTTCATGAACACATTAATATTCTTAATATATAAGAGGTTGTCTATAGTTTATAGACTCAGATATATATGAGCTCATTCGTGAACATACAGTGAGTTCGTTCGTAAATCACATGAACCAAGCTTAAATATGCCTTTATGCTCGCGAATCAGGCTCAAAACAAACTCAAATTCAAACTAGAGCTCAGTTTTTGTAAATGAACGTAACCTAAATAGACTGCTACTCAGCTCAGCTCGATTCATTTAATTTACATTCCTACGGATAAAGAAACTTATAAGCAACCAGTTAAATTAACAACATCTAAAAAAATTGCAAAATTTCAATGAAATCGAACAAAAATAACTCAAAATTTATAGAACATCATACCTAAAAATTTGTAATTTATTCACAGATATTATATCTCATATAAGTAGATGTACATAAATCTAATTAAGCATGAATAAGCATGTTTTGAACATAAAGCCAGCTATGATTAAGTTATTTAACAAATATTACCACATCAAAGGATATAAAGCTTTTCATCAAAAGCAAAATTATATCGAGTATTTTGATTTAAGATGTGAAATAAACTTAACATTTTTATTAAAATTTATTGAGTATGTGAAGTAAAATAATATTTTTTATATTAAAATTTGTGTAGAATAATTTTAAAAATTAATTTATTATTATTGTTGTTGTTTTTTAAAATAGTACTGTTTTGGTCCTCATTTTAGTCCTCGCACCAAACAGGACCATAATTTTAAGAGAATCCCACATGTTTCACATTCCATGCATTAATTTTGTGTTTTAAAATCTTAAAATTTTAATTAAAATTACATGATCATCTAAATGCTGATTTTGTTCCTCAGGCCTATCTGGCGCAAGGACCAAAATGATATTAGTTTAAAAAAATAAAAATAATAATAATAAATAAATTTTTTAAATTATTTTACATAAATTTTAATATAAAAAATTATTTTTTTATTTCATATACTCAATAATTTTCAATAAAAATATCAACTTTATTTAACATCATATATCAAAATACTAGAATCAAGTATCTTAGTTTAGAATATGAAATTAAATTGATATTTTTATTAAAAATTATTAAGTATGTGAAATAAAATAATTTTTTTAATTAAAATTTATGTAAAATAATTAAAAATTTTATTTATTTATTATTATTATTATTATTATTTAAATTAGTACCATTTTAATCCTAATTTTAGTCCTCACACCAAACAGGACCTCAGATGTCATATTTTCATGATCTTCAAATATTAAAATAAGAACTATACACACACATATATATATGAAGTTTTTACATACAGGACATAAAATTTACACGAAATTACACATTTCACCATCAATTCATAAATATTACCACTATCACACCATATTCATTTAAATATTTTACATTTCACATATTTGACAGAGCCGTTATAATGGTCAATCAGAGCCTATAAATAAATATGGTGTGATAGTGGTAATATTTACGAATTAATAGTGAAATGTGTAATTTCGTATAAATTTCATGTCTCATACGTAAAAACACCTATATATATATATATATTTTTTTTGATTGAGATATACACATATAAAAAAGTCCTCAATTTTATGGTATTAACCAGCACCTAACCCCAACTAGGAATAGAAATTTTTTTTTGCCAGCTCACAATATTTCCAAATTTAGAAAAATTTGAGTTACAAAATTGAAAGCCTTTATAACTATAATTATGCAACAAAGAAGCAAAAATAAAAAAAAATAAAAATAAAAAAAATATTGAGTGAGTTCTATGAGAAATGTTACAATAAATATTACCTTTTTCTTCAGTTACAGATTTGAATAAATGAAGTGCTTGTCCTCTTTGTGGGCACCATGAGGTTCTCTTTATGTAACAATCACATGGAAAAGGAGACTCCTGGCTCAATCACTGCTACAGAATGCATGCATGTGCTGCAGGCCAGACCCAAAAGCTCTCCACAATTCGGGTTTTGACTCGATATTAAGTTCTACGGGTGTCGCCACGTGATCCGAACCCGAATCTCTCGAAAATGGCTGGGAATGGGTTCGATCCGAATCAAACCCAAAGCTCAATACAAACCGAATCGCGACGGGCTGACCGAAGACATTCAGAAAAATGCTTCAAATCAACTCGAGTTACTGAGCTCTCCTAAGTAAAGCAACATCATGCCATTAACCTCAAGTTACCATCACCATCATTAGGCTGCGATTCAAATTGCGTTTAACTCGAGTTAACCGACGGGTTGAGAGAAAGAGGTTTAATCGAGTAAAAATTTGAGTAGTCGTCGAATGATATTCGAGTTTTGATCATATAAAATTGCAGGCCTGATCATCATGATCTGTGATGCCCTTTAATCATCCCTTTGGCAGCACAATAAACCCTCTTTTAATGATTCAAATTAAGGGTCTTTGCCCTTTTGTTGGGCCCTTAATCCTTTTTGTGTTCTTTGCTCACCTCATCCTTTTGCATACTTTTTTAAGATTTTTACCCGTATGACACAAAAAATTTCAATATTTACTTATTAGACACCCTAAAGTTAAATATTACATGACACACACTTATTTATTTTAATTTTACAACCAACACACCCTAGTTAAAAAATCCTTACATTTTATTTAAGTAAACCATACTTAAGTTATGTTTTAACTTAAATAAAGTTCATAGGAATAAAATCTAACTCTCGGTGCACCTTAACTTAAATCTTGCATGTTAAAACTATTTAAATCTATTATTTATGTAGAATATTTTAAATCTAATCGTTAGATGCTCATCTTAATGATTAGATTTAATTTAAGATACAAAAAGGGTTAGATTTTATTCCTATGAACCTTATTTAAGTTAAAACATAACTTAAGTATGATTTACTTAAATAAAATGTAAGGATTTTTTAACTAGGGTGTGTTGGTTGTAAAATTAAAATAAATAAGTGTGTGTCATGTAATATTTAACTTTAGGATGTCTAATAAGTAAATATTGAAGTTTTTTGTGTCATACGGGTAAAAACCCCTACTTTTTTTATGCATCTCATCAGTTTTCTTTCTCCTTTTCTTCTCTCTGGCAAAAGCATTGCAGACATAATAATAGATTTTTTGTGCATGATGAGTTAAAGCAAATTATCGATGTATACGGGTCTTCTGTACAGCAACAACTAAGTCTTAATCCCACTAGGTGGGGTCGGCTACACGAATCCTTTATTTTCGTTGCACGTTATCAATTAACAAATTCTTATCTAGGCCTAAGTAATTAAGATTACTCGTTATAGTTTCTTGTCATGTCTTCTTTGATCTTCATCTTTCTCTTTATACATGGACAAGATCCAATAACTCGAATTTTCTAACTAGAGCTTCAATCAGCCTACGATTTATATGTCTAAACTATTTAAGCTGATTTTCTCTACTGTTTGGCGCGAGGACCTAAATAGGACCAAAATAGTACTAGTTTAAAAAATAACAATAATAATAATAAATAAATTATTTTAATTATTATACATAAAATTTAATATAAAAAATAATATTTTTTTACTTCACATACTCAATAATTTTTAATAAAAATATAAACTTTATTTCACATCTTAGATCAAAATACTCGATTTGAATATTTTGGTCTAGAATGTGAAATAAAATTGATATTTTTATTTTAAATTATTGAGTATGTAAAGTAAAATAATATTTTTTATATTTGAATTTGTGTAGAATGATTTGAAAAATTTATTTATTATTATTATTGTTGTTTTTTAAATTAGTATTATTTTAGTCCTGTTTTGATCCTGTTTTGGTCCTCGCGCCAAACAGGGCCCATCTTTAATTAGTGTAACAGCAATTTTCTTTCGGACATACTCATTTTTCATTCTATTCTTTTGTGTATATTCACGCATCCACCTTAACATTCTCATTTCTGCAGTATTTATTTTATTTGTATGTTTACTCTATGCAAGCCAGCATTTAGCACCATATATCATCGTTGGTCTTACTATAGTTTTATAAAATTTATTTCATGACCAAAATAAACTTTTCTTTCGTGACATTTCATTTTAAAGCTTCATATTTGCATACGTTATTTAATTATACGATGATAAAAATTAGTAAAAAAATTCATCAAGAAAATGAACATGAAAAGTGAATCGACTGAGAACTCGAAGAGATCACGTAATAGTATTCCCAATCTCAAGGACCCGTAATTAATTTATCAATAAAGCTATTGCCTTGCAACTCTTCTTCTAAAATTTTAATCATGATTCGTGTTGTAAAAATATGACTCGACTCTAAAACTTGAAACTCGACTTTTGAGTCCTATAGGTTATAGTTACATCTTTAACGGGTCGAACTCGTAGATGGGCTAATCACATTACAAACTCGAGAAAACAAAGGCTCAGGTTTTAGTTGATAGGCCAACCTTATCATGGCCCAAGTTAAAAGCAGTCGAGTTCGAGCCACTTACCGCCAACTTGAACTCAAAATAAATTAGAGTCGAGCTCAAATTGACTTGAAATGGATTCCGAACTTACTTTAAATAAGTATATTTATACTTTTAAAAAAATAATTACATTATACTCACATATAAAATACATATAAACATCTATATATATATATATATATATATATTAATAATAATAATAATAATTTATTTCAATTCAGTTCGAGTATAAATTGTGTTAATGCTGATTTGAACTTAGATTTGAAATAAAATTTGAGCGAGCTTCAAATTGCCAGAAAAAATCCTTTGATGCATGCACTTTATTTTTATATATCGTCAAATTAAATAATTATTTTTTTAAAATAATATAATATAATATTAAAAAAATATTGAATGAAATGCCCCTAAAATACTTTTCATAGAACAGAAAATATTTATGAAATTAAAAAAATAATTTAAGTTCGGTCCATATGTGTATAGCTCATTTGGAGTGCGCACATGGCTCCTGATGATTGGGCCCTAAACAGTGCATGCATCGAATTACTCGTTAATTTTGAGCCTATTTAAATTAAGTTGGCCTAAAATTTCATTTTCAATTTTGAGTTTTTTTTTTTGTTGAATTTATATAAATATATATTATAATAAAATCAAATGTATATATATATATATATTTATATATTTAAATTTTAATTCATTTAAATAAATTATTATTATTATTTTATATGTAAAATAATAAAATTATATAATTAAAAATATTTACTATGTTTAATTGTAAATATATATTGCGTGGATTATAAACGATTTAATTTCAATTAAATTAACTTTACATTATATAAAAATTGAGTTAATTTTGGGTTGAATAAAATAAGATTAAATTTTGAGTTTCCAGCAGCCTTGAAACTTTTGTATTACGGTAAATTGCATCTGGGTTCTTGAGATTAAAAAAAGAATTCAAATTGGTCTTATTTTTAAAACTTTTTTAAGACGGCCCCCTTGTAGTGGCATGTTGCCCTGTTTGGCGCGTTGACCAAAACCAGGACTAAAATAATACGAGCTTAAAAAATAAAAATAATAATAATAAATAAATTTTTTAATTATTCTACACAAATTTTAATATAAAAAATACTTCGCATATTCAATAATTTTTAATAAAAATATTAACTTTATTCCACATCCTAGATCAAAATACTTTAGTTAAAAAAAAAGATCAAAATACTCGATTCAAATATTTTGATCTAGGATGTGAAATAAAGTTGATATTTTTATTAAAAATTATTGAGTATATGAAGTAAAATAATATTTTTTTATATTAAAATTTGTGTAGAACGATTAAAAAAATTTATTTATTATTATTATTGTTGTTTTTTAAACTAGTACTATTTTGATCCTAATTTTGGTCCTCGCATCAAACTGGGTTCAAACATTACAGACCTATTAAAATGAAAATAAATGACTATTTTACTTTTAGAATTTTCGTACCACCTAAAATAATATGCTTATTTTATATATTTATTTCTTAAAAAAAAATTAAAAAGATGAACTTGAGCAGCAATAGAGTTCAAAAAAATAAAAAGGAGAATGATTATAGAGATTGTGGGAGTTAAATAAACGTATTTTATACATAAAAAAAGATTTAATGATAATATTTAATTAATATTAATAATTTATATCAATAGAAATCACGATAAATTGCTGGAACCAAACCGAAAGGCCAATGTACTCGTAAAACTCCGACCTTTATGCTCTTGGAAATTATATCTGAGTGACTAGTTTTGTAAATTTTTTAAAATTAGGATCAGTTTGTATTTTATTTCTAATCTCAAAAACTCAGATGCAATTTTTCCATTATTTTAATTATTTATAGCAAAAATTTTAAAATTCACTTTAGAGAATTGAGATGTTTACGAATATCATTAATATCACTACTTTAACCTCCAAGAATCAATATTTGCGTATTCTTCAACTTTTGTGAGTAATTATACTTTATTTACAAATTTTACTCATTATTTTGAAGATATTTAATTATAGGGTAAGTATTATCTGAGTTCTTTTTATACATTTCTAAAATTTTAAATTCTTTTTTAATAATTTTTTAGGTCCTGTTTGGTGCGAGGACTAAAATCAGTACCAAAATAGTACAATTTTTTTAATTATTCTACATAAATTTTAATATAAAAAAAAATTATTTTATTTCACATATTCAATAATTTTCAATAAAAAAATTAACTTTATTTCACATCCTAGATTAAAATACTCGATTCGAATATTTTGATCTGGGATGTGAAATAAAGTAGATATTTTTATTAAAAATTATTAAGTATGTGAAGTAAAATAATATTTTTTATATTAAAACTTGTGTAGAATAATTAAAAAAATATTTTTTATTATTATTGTTATTGTTTTTTAAACTATTACTATTTTGGTCTTTGCATCAAACAAGACCTGCCTTGTTTGGCGCGAGGACTAAATCAGGACCAAAATGATACTAATTTAAAAAATAAAAATAATAATAATAAATAAATTTTTTTAATCATTCTACACAAATTCTAATATAAAAAAACATAATTTTACTTCACACACTCAATAATTTTTAATAAAAAAAATTAACTTTATTTTACATCTTAGACCAAAATATTCGAATCAAATATTTTTATCTAAGATGTAAAATAAAGTAGATATTTTTATTAAAAATTATTAAGTATGTGAAGTAAAATAATATTTTTTATATTAAAATTTATGTAGAATAATTAAAAAATTATTATTTATTATTATTATTTTTTTAAAAATTAATATTATTTTGATCCTAGCATTAAACAGGACCTTTAAGTGTTGGACTCCTATTTCATTGTAAAGATAATATTATAAATATAATATTATAAATATATTTTATATTTTGATGCAAAAGATAAGACCATAAGAATTGAAATTGGTTTCATTATTTCACTAAAATTATATTATACATATATATATATCAGTAATTAATTAATTAGAGCAAAATTTAAATTTTATTATTGACTCAGGTAAAACAGATGTCCAACCTCAGGGGTCTGTTTGTCTGTAAAATTAAATTTAATAAAGTTAAAATTAAACTTAAATAGAGATATAATTTTATTGAAAGTTGTAAATAATGTGAAATAAAATTAATTATTATATTAAGATATGTGACAAATGTGATATAAGTTGGTTATTATTTTCATAATATGTGTAAGATGTATTCTTCAAAATGTAAAAAAATATGTGTAAGATATGAAATAAAATTAATTTTTAATATTAAATTTTATATATGATGTGATATGCTAGGTTAAAATTAAACTAGATTAATTTTTAACTTCAAAACAAACGGGCCCAGATGTCCATGTCCATCAGAAAAGAATTCAAATCTCAAAGATCCATTAAAAAAGTTATCAAATTTGCATAATTATATAAAATAAGAGTTTAATCATAGAAACTTTAGAAATATTTGCACAATAATAATAACCTTAGATAGAACAAAATACCTCTAACAAAACTAGAGCTCGAATAGAAATGTTAACGAACTGATCTCGACTCAAGATTGAATTGAAAGTTTTTGATTCGATCTCGCTTCAATTAATGAGAAGAGTTCGATTCGGTCTTGATGCGAGCAGGGTCTGACTGATCATTTGTTATCGATCCAAGCTCGATATGAGCCAAAATTGATTTAACTTTCGATTAATTTTTAATATTTTATCTAAATATTTTAGTATACATGTTCATTCAATCAGCTTAAATTATGACTATTTGCTCTGATTTATTATTTAAAAATTAAAAAGAAATTTATATTAAATATGATTTAAATGATTATAGAGAAAATTTCAATAAAAATGTAACGAAGCTTCTCGATAAACTACTAAAAAAATTACATATTAAATCTAGTTATGTATATAAATATATATAAAAAAATAATATTTTTAATTTTTTTGATTGATCTAATTTCTAGCCGTTTCGATCCGATCCTATGCCGGCTCAAAATTGAATAGATAAAATTTTTGAGCCAAAAAAATAGCTCGTTAGCCAGCTCATTTGGATCGAATAAAACTCAATTCGACTTTAAATTTAATTTAAACTTTGCGATATTTTTTATCTTCAAGCAAAAGTAACAAACAGTATGATAGAAGTGTTAAATATATATAAATCATGATTCGTATTATATATATATATATATATATATATATATCAAATCATTTTTGATAAATAATAGCGTAAATTATGCCCAGTTCTCTGAGTTTAATGTTTAATATTACACAGGTCCATATTTTAATAAATTCTCAAATGAGTTCTTTTTTAATTTTTTTATAATTAAAACTTTTTAAAATTACTGTTTTACCCATACTATTTTTTCTCTCCTTTCGATCCAGTGCAGGCACGTTGGCCGCGCGGCCACGGGCAGTCCAGCTGCCTCTCGGCGTGTCCACCGGCGCCGCGCTACCAGCCGGCGGCCGCCGCGCGGCCCGCGTGCGTTCGCCTTATCGGGAGGAAAGAGAGAGGCAGGTGTAAAACAGTAATTTTAAAAGTTTTAATTATAAAAAAATAAAAAAAGACTTATTTGATAATTTATTAAGCCTTAGGTACCCCGATGTTATAATTTAAAAAATATAGACCTGTGAGATATTAAGCATTAAATTCAAGTACTTGGGCGTAATTTGCCCTAAATAATATAAACAATTCCCATCACGTGTATTACAAAAGTCAAAGGCCAAAAAGTCAACCGCCAGCTTATCCCAATCGCTACGCGTGATTCGTTTGACGTTTCAACGTCTTTGACCCTGCGTCCTTCACAGCTCATCTCACAATTCCCGCATTTTTTCAAATAAATAGTTCTTTAAAAATGGCTCTTTAAGGAGTAATAACGATCTGAGTCCGAGTTGACCAAACATGACTCAAGTTGATCTTCGACTTAATTTGATTGAAATTTGAGCTGATTTTTCTCGACTTTAAATTGGCTCAAGCTAACCCGTCCTACAAAGAATTAAAACTTTTTTTAAAAAAATATCTCAAAAATATTTAAAATTAAATTAACTATGTTCACAAAATCACATAACATATATTTTAAGTCACAACTAATACATACTTATGCACGAATAATAAAAAATTATATTAAATAAATATATATATTATTTATATAAAAAAATTAGAGGTAATGCCAAGTCTATCCAATTCGACCTTGACCTGCACCACAACTCAGTGAGCTTGAGTTGAGCTATTTGAGCTAAATATTAATTCGAACATAAAATGACTATTAATTTTTAAGCCAAACTCTCACCCTCAAACAATACTGTTAAAATCTTTCATAAATACATCGTCCGATAGCAGCCAACACATCACCACGGTGATCTCACATCACTGCTTATATTAGCACATTTTATAGGTTGCCGGCACAAATCCCTACGACATACCAATTAAGAAAGATATTTTAAACCAAATATTAAATTGATTAAGTTATTTTGGGAATTCCATAATTTTTGTTTGCAAGATTAAATTTAACTTATAAATGGTATCATACATAAATTTAAATATTAAATTAATAATAATTTAAATATTATACAAATTAAATGTTAGAATGACTCCTTAAACACTAAACTTTATTTTATATATCCAAAATAATTTTAATTTTAATTTTAATTTTTTAATAAATCTTAAAAAAAATTAAGAAGGGAAGAACTTCATCTCTGCATCTCCAACGTCAGCATAATGTGCGCATCCAAGCTCTCATCTCTGGTTCGAGAAGCAGAATAATACCTCGAGCTCGAGATCAGGCTGTCGCTGTCCCGCGTGATCGGACTCGTATAATACCTAGTCTCCATCTCCGGCGAGCCGTAATCCTCCACCACCTCCGGCGGCGCCGGCGCCGTAACCCAAACTACAGGCTCCTCGGTCCTCCTCAGCCGGTCGAGCTCCGCCGCGACCTCCCTCATCGCCGGCCTGTCCTCCCCCTTGAGCCTCAGGCACCTTACAGCGAGATTGGCCACCGCCTCCAGCTGCTCCTTCGTCCCCTCGTTCCTCACCCTCGGCTCCACCATCTCGAGCAGCCTCTCCTCTTTCATCCTCAAGAGAAAGTAGATGGCGAGGTTCTTCTCCTCGGGAGGCCTCTCCGACGAGAGCGGCATCATCCCGGTCATCATCTCTGCTAGCACCACCCCAAAGCTGTAAACATCGCTCTTCTCCGTCAACTGACCTGTCTGGAAATACTCCGGGTCAAGGTACCTGTTAGATCGACATGAGATTAGAACCGAAAGTCTCAAGTTTGGATCTTGGCGACAAGAGGGATCTCGGCGTACCCCAGTGTGCCCTGCACCAAGGTGGTGATCTCGGCGCGGTCGAGGGGAATCAACCGGGAGGCGCCGAAATCGGAGACCTTAGCCATGTAGTTCTCGTCGAGGAGGATGTTGGCGGCCTTGACGTCGCGGTGGAAGATGGGGCGGGCGATGGCGGAGTGGAGGTAGGCGAGGGCGCCGGCGGTCTCGGAGGCGATGCGCAGGCGAGCCTCCCAGGAGAGGGAGCCGCGGCTGGAGTGGAGGTGATGCTGGAGGGTGCCGTTGGGGACAAACTCGTAGACGAGAAGGGGGACGGGGGTCTCCAGGCAGCAGCCGAGGATGCGGACGACGTGCTTGTGGATGACTTGGGAGAGGAGCACGACTTCGTTGATGAACTGCTCGATCTGGGTTTCGTCGACGTACTTGGATTTCTTGATCGCGACGACGCGGTTGGATTCCTGCAGGACGCCCCTGTAGACGGTGCCGTTGCCTCCGTGGCCGAGGATCCGGCTGTCGGAGTAGTTGTCGGTGGCGCGCTTGAGCTCCTCAGCCGTGAAGATGCGGGCAGCGGTGTCCGGCCGGCCCTCGTGCGCCGCCAGCTGCTGCTGGAGGAGAAGCCCTCCGTTCTGCAGGAAGAATTTCTCTTTCAGCCTCAGCAGCCTCCTCTTCTTCAGGACCCAGTAGAGGCTGCAGCCTCCCAGCAGCAGAAACAGGAAGCCCAGCCCGCTCCCTTCGTCAATTATCAGATTTTAGCACAGAGAGTGCGGGAAAAACAAAAAAAAAAAAAAATCAATTTTTTAAATTAAATCAACTCATTTTTTTAATTTGGCAATAATTCACTCAAAATTTAACTCATAATCAATATAAATAAATATATCTATAATTATTCAAAATATAAATATTTTTTAGAAAATTTACTGATAAAACTTTACAATTTACTTATAATTACACTTTAGCTCATAATTTTTTAAGTCTTTCTCTTATTTTTTAACACTTTTTAAATTTTTCATTTAATTCCAAAGTAATAATAAGTTTTTATAATTTTACTTAAGAATCTAAGTGAAATATTTTAAATATATAGACTAAAATATAATTCTAGGTAAACTATAAAGGACTATTACTAATTTTTCCAAATTTTTATTTATATGAAAATATGATAATAAATAATATATAGTGATTAAAATCTATATATATAATATTTGGCTATAAATTTATAATATCATGTCGTAACATATGTAATGCACATAATTAATATCTTAATTTGAAAATAGATTTCTTAATTATTCATAATTTTAAGTAAAACATTTACTCAAAATTCATTTTCTTTTTCTTAAAATCAAACTTTAACTCAAGGACCTCATTTGTGTTGAAATAAAAAAGAATTATGAAACTCCTTTAAAAATAATATTATTATTTTTTATATTTATTTTATATTATACATAAAATTAAATATTAAAATCTAATTATTTCACTACTAGCAAAAAAAATTCTCAAAATTAAAAATTAACTTTAATTTACTTCTTATGCATATTTAATATTTCAATTAAAGATCATAAATCACATTTAGATTCATGAGTTTAGAATATAATAATACTTAAATTCTTATTTTTAAAATTTTAATTTTTGAATCTTTAATTTTTAAAATTTTAACATATAAATTTTTCTAAATTTTTTATTATTAATTTTTTTCAGTTGCTGTTGTTCACTCGGTCACTCCCATCTCTCCACCTCCAACTGAGAGAGTGAGAGAGAGTGAGAGAGAGAGGACGATCTAGTTAGAATATTTTTAAAAATATAATAATAAAATTTTAAAAAATTAAATATTAAAAATTTGAAAATATAAAATTAAATATTATTATATCCTAAACTCAGAAATACGAGTATAATTTACTCAAAAAATTTAAGTAAACTTAAGTAAATTTTAATGATATAATAAAGTAATTGTATTTTTTATTATATATTTCATTAAAATAATTTTTCTTTATAAAATAATTGATAAAATGGATATTTACCTATATGTCATGCTATTTAGCTTTATTTATGTATTATTTATCCATTTTTTATTAATTACACTATACACACACAAAATATTACAAAAACTTACATACACACTTGAGTTAAAATTCAGTCAAAATCTATTTAGAAAAAAAAATTTGTTAGTAAATCATTAAAATTACATTTTTACCCTTAATAGTATATATTTTTTTCTTCCTCAATGACACTCTAAAGCGTTGATCTGTCTTAAAATCAATCCGCGTCGCGGATATATATCTCCTTCCCTTGCCACTACCTAAACATCAAAGTTTTAAGAATTTCACTCAAAATATATTCAAATATCTTTAAAATAATATAATAAACGGCTTAGATTTTTTGTAACCTAATTATAATTAGGTTATTGAAAAATTATGATTACTCATTATAATAAAAATAAATTAAAGTGTGTGTATGTAAGATTTTGTAATGTTTTGAGTGTGCATAGCGTAATTAACAAAGAATAAATGGGTAATGTATAAATAAAATTAAATAGTGTGACATACATGTAAATATTCTGGCTAAAATCTTAAAATACAACTGTCAAGTGTAATCCGATAGGCTTAAAGTTAGATTCGAATTAGCTAACCTAAAACGACCTGAAGCAACGGAAAACTTTTGGTTTGCTTGGTGCAGCCGCTGCCGGACTTCTTGCCGTCGCCGGCATATCCCTTGGGGCAGTAACACAAATAGCTTCCCGGCGTGTTCTCGCAGATAGCCGAGCATGGTCCGCCGGCAGGATCCTCGCACTCGTTGATATCTAGCGAGGAAGATAAGAAACAGCCGTTAACTTTACATGGAATCAATAATTTCTTCAAAACGAAGAAGAAGAAGAAGAAGAAGAAGAAGAAGAAGAAGAAAAAAAAAAACTAAATGTGTTACCTTGGCAGCCATGGATGAGATAAGGGTTCCCGCTGTAGCCACTCTTGCAGAGGCAGCGGTACCCCGGCGCGCTATCGGAGTCGAGGCAGTCGGTGTTGTCGCCGCAGGCGTAGCCGCCGCTGGCTGCTGCCGCGGAGCAGGACTGGTTGTTGCCGACGGCCCAGTCGAGGACCATCGGAGCTCTGTTCTTGCTGATGAAGTCTTGGAGGTCGGAGACGTGGAAGACGTAGTCCTCCTGGTCGACGAGGAAGGCGAAGCTGCAGGGGCTGATGGTCCAGGTGTCGGTGTGGTTCTTGAGGCTGCGGAGGATGGTGTCGATGCGCTGCATGCCGCGGGGGATGGAAGTCTGGCAGCAGCCGATGCCGGAGCAGGAGCCGTTGGTGATGCTGGTGCGGTCGTTGCAGAAGGAGACGCAGCCGCTGGTGTAGTAGAGGTCGGGGCGGCCAGCGGCGGCGAGGCGGTAGTTGAGGGCGACGGTGTCGCAGCCGAGGGCGGTGAACTTGTTCCGGGAGGAGGAGAGGGAGTAGGGGAGGCCGGTGACGTCGATCCAGGTGGAGCCGAAGTTGGGGCCGAGGGAGAGTGGGGCGTAGCAGTCGCGGGCGACGCGGGCGAGGACGGTGAGGGTGCCGGAGAGGGAGAGGGAGGTGACCTCGAGGTTGCCGACGTTGACGAAGGTTTTGGGAGGGGAGTAGGAGGAGTTGCAGGTGAGGCGGAAGCCTGGGAGGTAGCAGCCTGGCTGGGTGCCGAAGGGGTAGGGGATGGTGAGGTTGCCGCAGGAGTCGGGGCAGCCGGGAAGCGCGTCCGGCGCCGGAGAGATCGGAGGAAGGAGGAGGAGGAGGAGGAGGAGGAGCATTGCGATGGTGGAAATTGAGAGATGATTTCACGAATGAGAAGATAAACTCGTAGTGGGCTTAAGGTGGAGTTATGCTCCAATAAGGAATTAAGTCTTCGGTCAACGTGGCACCCGAATAATTCATCATAATACGCGCAAAAAGCACAACTTGAAATTAAATAAATAAATAAATAAATAAATAAATAAATATATATATATATATACTCAATAAAAATTAAATTAATATATATAATTCAAAATCAGACCCCACATGAAATACTGGTGGTATGTTTATTTTAATAAAATTAGAATAATATTGTCATTTCATGTGAATAAAATTATCGTTCAAAAAAATTAGAATGCCAATTTTTTTATTTATTTAAATAAAAATAGAATATAAAATAAGAAACACATAAAAAATATTAAAATACAAATAAATATAATGTAAATTTAAAATTTAATATTATTTATTATTATTAAATTTAATTTTATATAAATAATTAATTAGATCAATAAATATTGTAAGTTTTATAATTTTAGAATAATATTTTTAACTTATAAAGAATAATAATTCTTTGAATAAAAGAGAAAAAATGACTATTTAATAAGATGAAAGATAGAAATTTCTATAGAATAATTATTTTCTCAAAGTAAACATAAGAATAATTATTTTATAAGAAATAAAAATAAAATTGAATAGTCTTCTCATTCAAGTAAAAACACTTTGGATGTATCCTGTTTAGCCCTAAGACTATTTTGATTATACCCAAAACTAAAATAGTATTTAATTAAAAAATAATAAAAAAAAATTATTATATTCTATATAAAATTTAATATAAAAATATTATTAACGAATAAAATATTTTAGTTTAGAGTGTAAAATAGAGTTGATAGTTTTATTAAAGATGACTGAGTACGTGAAATAAAATAAATTTATTTTAATATTAGAGTTTGTGTGGAATATAATAAAAATTTATTTATTTATTATTATTTTAAATATTATATTATTTTTAATTTTGAGTAAGATTAAAATGGTCTTGCTTGTTTGGTTGGAGGATGAATTTGGGTAAGGAAAGAGAAAATAATTTATTTTATAGAGTTGATGTGAAAGAAATTATTTTTAATATTGAGAGGTGTGTAGGATGTGAAATAAAGTTGATTTTAAGGTTGGAATTTGTGTTGGATGTGAAATAAAGTTGATTTTTAAGATTGAAATTTGTGTTGGATGTGAAATAAAGTTATTAAAATTTATAATAAATTTTAAATATTATTAAGATATTTTTTTGCTTATTTTTGGGCTCATGCCAAACAAGTCCTTAAGGTCAAAGAAAACATGCAGCCGACTCAACTCAAGTGGGGCACAAAACTCGGCAGCCACCATATTTGAGGAAGATCCACAAGATGAAAAAAGTTTCATGTGGGTCCCCCTCTTCTATAAATGATTTTACATGAAACTATTTTATAAATTAAATTAAATTTAGCTGTTAAAATATATGTTTTTCCTTTGAAAATTTATTTTAAATATTTATAATTACTATTATAAGGTAAGAAATAGAGAAAAAGTAATATTTGAGTTCATAATACTAGGCTTGTAAATGGGTCGGATCTTGATCCGATCCGATCCGTGATCCGAAACGATTATCTTATGAAACGGAATAAAATTTTGACCCGAATGATTATTCCGAAAAACCGACCCGCTCCATTTAAGTATTGCCGGGTCGGATCCGGGTCGATGCTGATCCGACCAGAAAAAAATCCGATCCGGAATTTATAAGTATGAAATTATTTTACATATTTATATATTTATTATTTAATTGCATATGTTAATTGTTGTTTTATTTTATGAAGGTTTTGAAATGTGACTTAGACCTATAATTATTAAAGAGGCTATTGCAAATTATTTTAAGTACAGTAAGCAGGAAGTGCTTGTATTGTGAAATGGGATAAATAGCTACAAATATTTTTTACCGTTAAGATAAAATATTTAGTGCTAGCTTTAACAGAACTGCACTTTATTTTTTGTGTAGTATTTTCATTCAACTGTTGGTTCTATGTTTTATAATATTGTAATATAATGTTGATGTCAGTGGTATGATCTTTAAATGTTTATATATTATCCTTATATTTTCTACTATAATAGATTTATATTATAAATTTTAGTGATCAAAATTTTATTTAAAAATATAAGAATATATATACAACTAATAGTTGTAGTCATTAAAAAATAGTGTTAAATTATGTAAAAAAAATTCCGGATCGACCCGAAATCCGATCCGAAAATCCGAACTGTGGCGGGTCATGGAACGGATCTGGGTTGACCTCGATCCGATTTGATTTTTAATCCGATTCGGATATATTGGAATCGGATCCGAGTCGGGGTCAACCCGATCCAGATCCGATCCGTTGACAGGCCTACATAATACTAATACTAATAATCATAAGCTAAATATATGCATATTTTTAAAAAATAGTTTAACAATTAATTTTAACAGAATTCATAATTTCTGGACAAGAAGAATTCAAATGAAAAAAAAAATTATTTGATCAATAGTCTAAAGATACCGACTTAAAAAAATTTGAACAGTTCATATGAGTATGGTTAATCCCTCATTCTACTGGGATCCCTCCTGAGTAAGTCAAAGTCAACATAATTTAATAATTTTGTACGAGCAAATGATAAGGTCAATACAGTAGTAGTTTTTTGCAGCTACTAAGGAAACTTCCTGGGTGTTATACGTACGTGGTTTCACAAAAGCAGTTAAAGCGATAAAGGCCAGAGAGACTCTAGAGACAACGAAATTGGCTAGTACTTAGTTCACTATCTAATCTTATTTTATTTTTTAACTCCATTTAAGGCATGTAAGATTATACATATTTATAGATCCGCCAACAAGGCCATTGACTCTCTTTTGCTTATATAACTGATATGAGACAGAACGAGAGCACTCCTCTCCCATCTTATTTTTGCACGATCCTCATTATTGTTTTGCTTTTAATAGTTATTTAGACTTTGACTGAGATTCAAAAAAAAATCCTTTGTTAGACTATTGAAGTCATCACGATGAATCCGTGAACTTTTACACTGATGTTAGTTTTAATTTTAATAGAAAAATGATACTAGTTCTACGTTCTTGAAGTACACTTAGAATTCAAAACATTTCTATTGCGCGCGAATGAAAGTTGCGGCCAAAGGTGTGACGCGTAAATTGTGAATATTGTAGAGCAGTTGTATCAAAGTTATTTACTTAAAAAATAATTAAATTTTTTTGATAGAATTATTTCAATAAATTTTGAATGCATGTAGAGGGGATGTATCATATATAGTTAATTATTTAAATAAATTTTGAGTCAAGTAAACGCTTGCTCTTCGGCTTGTAGTCAGAGGTCATATATTCTACTCAACTTGTGCTCATAAAGAAATATAACTAAAGAGAATTAATATTATATATTCTCATACAATATTTTCAAAGTATTTATATTTTATTTTAATTTTTTAAACTAAAACTTGATTACACTTAATAGGTGAGTCTACGCACACGAGTATCACCGTTATGTCGTGCGAGAAATGACGCGAAACAATATAAGATTCACCGTTGGTGTCATTTCTTATTCGTGTAAACTTTTTTTATCGGTAAATGCATTCTTTAGCTTTATTCATGAAGCCAAACATATAATCATGCATGTTCGATCATATAATTATTTTTTAATTTTATACATGCATTACGCTTTATCATACAACTTTTTTTATAGTATAAATAAAAAAACTATACGAAATAATATTATAATACGTGTATGAAGTCAAAAAATGATTATACGAAGCAAAACAAATATATAATATCATAAAAATCTACACAAAATAAAAATGATAGTTAATAGCATTTTTATACTGCTGGGTGTTGCATGCGCATGCTTCACAAGCAAATTTTGCTTCAAAAAAAAAATCAAAATTGTTAATTCTTCGTCTAAATCTAATAATTTCTTCGACTTAAATTCATTTCTAGACTACTTTTTGATTAATTTGAAATATTTATTTAGCTAAATTTATTTCAACTTAACATATCACATCATATATAAATTTAAAATTATAATAAAATTATATTATATATATATTAAAATAAAAAATTTAACTTCATTCGTATTACATTTCACGTACTTCTAAGTGTAATAATTAATTTTATCATATATATAATTTTTCTACAGAAATATCAACTAAAATTAATTTAATTTTATTAAAATAAAAAATAAGGTCACATTATTTATTTACATTATATGCATATATATATATATATATATATATATATATATATATATATATAATGTAGTAGTTCAGATATCAAAATTTTAAATTCACATACATGTGATAGGTTCCAAATTTAAGAATTTAAATGTAATGCATAAAACTAAGTAAAGATTAGTAACATTGCTCCACTGAGCTTTATATATATATATATATTAAATTTATTTTTTATTTTTTAATATTAAAATTTTATAAAATAATTAAAATATCTTTCTTTTTTTCTCTCTCCTCTTTCGACCTACCCGCTCCTCATCTCTCTCGCTTCCTCTCTCTATTGCTCTTTGCCGGTGGCCACGGAGCTCGAAAAGAGGGCGACGAGAGGCCAGGCTGCCCACTCAAAAAATATTTTATTAAATTTTAGGGATAATTATCTACATGGCACACAATTTAGTTTTATTTATACTTTATCCATCTATTTTTAATTAATTATGCTATGCATATTCAAAACACCATAAAATCTTACATACACACATTTGAGTTAAAACTTAATCAAAATATATTTGAAAAAAAATATTTTGTTAGTAAATCATTAAAATTATATTTTTACTCTTAATTGTACATATTTTTCTCTTCCTCAATACTACACTAAAGCACTGATTTGTCCTAAAATCAATTCACGTCACGGATATCGATCTCCTTTCTTTGCTGCCACCTAAACATTAAGTTTTTAGAATTTTCACTCAAAATATATTTAAATATCCTTAAAATAATATGATGAATGACTCAGATTTTTTGTAATCTAACTATAGTTAGGTTATTGAAAAATTATGATTACTCGTTATAATAAAAATAAGTTAAAATGTGTGTATATAAGATTTTATAATGTTTTAAGTGTGCATAGCGTAATTAACTAAGAATGAATGGGTAACGCATAAATAAAGCGAAATGATGTGACATGTAGGTAATTACCCCTAAATTTTAATATCAAAAAATTTAAAAATAAAATTAATATATATATATATATATATGTGTGTAGCTGGCTTTTGATACTAAATATTAAATTTTTAAAATTATAATTATAATATTATATTTTAAATTTAAGAATTTAACTGTAATTTATCTTACTTTAATTATATTCTAAACCCTTTGTTATTTTACTAAATAATTAATTTAATAGTAAGATTTATATAACAACATATGAGATAAAATTTTATTTTTTTGTTTAAAATTTATATAAATCTTGAAATAAATATAAACAATGAAGAGATGCTTTTGGAACTCTAACCTAAACAATTTCAAATATCTCGCTCAACTTTGAAGAGATTTTTCCCCATAATTTATCCTTCGCATTTCTCTTACATTTTTCGCATTAATTTCAGTTTTGATAATTTTAATAGTTCGATCTCAAATTTTCGGCATGATCTTTTATTTGATTTTTAACTAAAAACTTATTTTTTTTAAAAATTTTGTACTAGAAATTAAGAATTAAATCGAAACAGATCAATTTTAGATAGAAATCTAAAGATGGAACGATTCAAGTTCAAGTCAAGTTGGGTGTCGCTTAAGTACCGTTACTTTTAATTCGATTCGAGTTCGAGCTAGCTCATTTCAACTTCGAGTCAGTTCAAGATTTAATCGAGCTAACTAGTTAAAGACCTTCACGAGTTGATTTTTTTTTAAAAAATTACTTTATTAATATTTAAAATTGAGTTAATTATAGCTACAAAATCACCTAACATATATGCTAACTACAACTAACACGTACTTATGTATAAGTAATAAATAGCAGATAGAGATCAAGACAAGTCGATAGCATAGTTTAATAAACTCGAGTCAAGCACAATTCAAGCTAATTAATATTAATCTGAATATCGAACGATTTTAGATCTTCGAGCCAAACTCTCACCATGGGGAAGAATAAAATGAGCTTGGAATGCAATAATTTTATAAAAAAAAATCCGGCACGATCAAACTAAATAACTATTTTGTTCTAAATTATCTACGTGTCTGCTAAACTATTTCTACGTGTTGTTTTGTACATATTAAATATAACATTAAAGACTGTTTGTTTGCAGAGGTTAATTTTTTTATTAAAAAATTAATTGAATTTAAATAATTAATTAAATTTAAATAAAAATATTTTTTATTAAAAATTATGAATAATATGAAATAAAATTAATTAGTATATTGAATTTACAAGAAATATGATATAAGTTATTATTTCGTGTAGAATGTGAAATAAAATTAATTTTTAATATAAATTTTATATATAATGTGATATGTCTTATTAAAATTAAGAAAAATTTATATGCCACTTCTAAAGAAATCTTTTTACAGACGACATTCTTTATTTTGAATATAAATTTACATAGAGTACTCCCACACTAATTTCCACTTACTATTCTTTTAACTTAAATAAGATTAACATATGTAATTAAGATTACATTTAACCCATTTTATGAAAATTCACTATAAAAAATTATGGAAAAAAACAAAGATCTAAAAATATATAAAAATTTAAATTAAAAGGACTTGGAAAAAAAACATAAATGAAAAATAAAAATAGTAGATGAACTGATGACAAATAAAAGTTAGCTTAGTTATATATATTTTAGTTATACGTATTAACTTTAATTGAGATAAAATAATAGATGATAAATAAAAATTAATATTAAAGTATCTCTTACAAATTTATATTCAAAATAGTGAGCGTTGCTTGCAAATATCTGACCTAAGAGATGCCACTCGTAAAAAAATGACAAATATAAACTCCCTAAAAATTAATAAAATTAATTTTAAACTGGCGAAATAAATAGAACGCAAAAAGATAATGTTTAAAAAATTTTAAGTATAGATAATTAAATTAAAAAGGATTTAAGATGGTACATCAAATAAGGATGTTGTAACTAATCCATAAAATATAAGTTTATATATATATATATATATATATATATATAAGGTAATTAGTCCATTAATCTTTGATTAATTGAAAAATTAAAATACTAGCAAATTTGCACATAAAAAACAACTTCTTAATAGATATATTATAATTACAAGGGCCATAAATCACTGGCTAATTATTATTATTATTATTTTGATAGAAAAATGGCAAATTCTTTTTGACATATATAAAAGAATTTTTAGGCCCTGGGAAGAGAATAAAAAAAAGATAATTTAACTGAAATTTTTTTATTATATTTTAAAATATACATAATATAAAATAAAGTGAATTAATTATATTAAAAATTATGTGAAATAGGGTATAAAAAATTGATTTATTAAAAATTATATTAAATATGAAATAAAATTATTAATTAATGTGTAAATTTGTGTAGAATGAGATATAAAATAAATTTTAAATATTTTTTTAAATAAATATAAGATTTTAATTATGATTAAAATTAATTTAAGTCATTATTAAATAAAGTGTTATTTTAAATGTATAAAAATAAAAATACAGCGTCACATCTGTGAGCTGACACAGGACTTTGGAAGTATGATAAAAACAAGAGAGAATTACATACATACCCCTTAAATCATCTTAAATTACATATTAAATCCCGAATTTTTTAATTTTACAACTTAACCCCCTAAATCATCCAAAAATAATATATTTAGGTCTTTCTCAAGATTTTTAAAGGATATTTTTTGCTGATTTATAATTATTTGAATGCTTATTATCAATAATATGTATATACAAATATTATAAATATATTTGCAAATACATGTATTCTACTAGTTTTTATTTTTGGATGATTTAGGGGGTTAAGTTGTAAAATTAAAAAATGAGGAGTTTAGTATGTAATTCAAGATGATTTAAAGGGTATGTATGTAAATGCCCCTAAAAACAATAGAAGAATACAACATATTTTTTTTAAAAAAAATCTAAATACGACAAAAATAAGTACGAATAAATCCGAAATCCAGCATAAAAAATAAAAAATTGTTTCCTCAATTAACATTTTCTTCTTGGAGTGAAATGGTAGGAGAGAAAAAAATCAAACTCTTTCAAAATACTTTTATTAATATTTTATATTTATTTTAAATTAAATATAAATTTAAATATTAAAAATAAATTTTATTTCATTATCTTATATAAATCTCAATCGTAAAAGTTTACTTTATTTCACGTCACATGTATCTAACAAAAAGTTAATTTCATTTTATATTCAACACAATATTTAATGATAAAATAATTTTATTTTATATTATAATATTAAAAATTAATTTAGTTTATTATTATTTTTGTGGCATAACGTTTAGATTACATCAGAGATTCAAAATCTCATTTATCAGAGTCCATTGTGAAAGAATTTCTGAGAAATTAGCCCTCATATAATTGATTTCATATTTTTTTTAAATTTTATTTATAAATATCAATAAATTAAATAATTATTTTTTCTAAATAATATAATAAAAATAACATTAATTCAAATATCTCATAAAATATATTATTTTTCTTTTTATCTAAAAAAATATATTAAATATTTTCAAAATATATTTCAACCAAATGGAGCCTAAACCCTATTTGATGAAAGGATAAAAAAATAATTTGATTGAATTTTTAAATTATTTTTAAAAAATATATAATATAAAATAAAAAAATTAACTATATCAAAAATTCTATTAAATGTAAAATAAAATTAATTAATTTATTAAAAATTATAATAAATGTGAAATAAATTAGATTAATTTATTGAATATAAAATAAAATATTTGTTTAATATAATAATTTGTGTGGGATTAAAACAAAAAAAGTTAAAAAAAATTTTAAAAAATTTAAGATTTTAGTCTTACCTAAAATTAACCCTACTACCAAATTGGGCAAACTTCATACTTCACAACACAAAAAATGGTAAATTGCATTTGAGCCTCTTCAGTTGAAAAAATATTGCAAATTAATCTCAATTTTTTAAAAACCTCAGTTTCACTCTTTAAATTTATAAAAATATTGTAGTTTGATCCTAATTAAAATACACTTATTAATATTTATATTTTTTTGAGTTAAAATTTTTAAAACAAATAAAGCATGAGACAAGAGAAATTAAATTATAGATTTACGTTAAAGTTTAAGAAAAAGGTGAAAATTGAGGTATATAATAATCCTTTAAAATATACTGATAATTTAAACGAGTTAAAAATTATTAAATTTCACGTTACCTATTAAGAAAAGCCAATGAAAAAAAGGAAATTCTGAAAGACGAATCAAAAACACAACCGTTTTACAACAGGAACTAAAATTTAAATTTTTAAAAAATTCAGACTAATTTGTAATGCCCTTCTCACCTCAAGAGCCCAAATCGATTTACCCAAAAAAAATTCAAAAGCACATATCATATCTTCTCATACGACTAACCTAAAGTTAAGACTAGAAAACATAATAACTCGATCTGAAGTTTAGGTGAACTTTGCTCGAACTGATCTAACACGAAGAAAATCAATAATTCTACATGGCAAAAAAATATCATCTGTAGGGCCATCATACAAAATCTCTAATGAAAGATTCAAATTTATTCCAGGATTCCACAGTCTTCATAAACTACCATATGAACCTCTGAATGCCAGCCTCATGATCCCAGTGAAATGGCCTCATCAAGAACATTGCCATTGTGAGTACATTAACAGAAGCATAGAGGAACCCCACCACCACTTCAATGTTATCAACATGAGAATTTAAGATCAAGAGATAGAATGGTATGGTGTAATATCTGAGCTCAATCAGAGGAGCAGGGATGAGAACCATGGCACTAGCAATGAAAAATAAGAGCACCCAAATCTTTCTCTGGGTCTTCCCTGTGAAGTAGAAAAAAATAAAAAAAATCAGTTGTGTCATTCCATATTGTCGAAAATTTTTGAATCGTTACACTTGAATTCTTTCCGAACTCTATAACCCTTCTTTATTTTTACATTTGCGTAGCCAGTTCGAATCGCAGGGGAAGGAGCATTCCGTAGTTGATGGCCATCGTAAAATAGTTACTTATGATGGATTTCAACCATTATTCATTGGTGCATGAGCTCATCGAAAAGGGAAATCCAAGTAGCTGATCACAAGTAGTTTTGGGGTAGAGTTTTGTTAGCGGATCCTAAGTAGTTATGAGGTAGGGGTTTAGTTGGTGTTTTTCATACATTTGCTTCTTTCCCACCAAGGAGGGTCAATCTGATCCATTATCCCGGAGTAATTTATACTCGATATAATCGTGAGATATCAACTTTTTAAATAAGGAATAAAACGGAGCTGTGTACCTAACATGTTGATGATGAAAACCCAGGAATAGATATAAAGTGGGACAAGAAAATATTTCATTGACCAGTGAGCTTGGATGACTTTGCGCCAAATATAGAAGGTGTAATGCCGGTTGTCCGCAAGAAGATAAGGATGAGCAATACTGCATTAATAAATTAAAGTAATTAAAGCATAATATATGCATTTTTTGGAAAAAAGAAATAATAGAAAATTTTTTGACAAAGAAGAGATTCTCTGTGAAGAGATACGGAACGCAAATCAACACACTTCGTAATATATCACCAGAATGTTCAAGAATTTGAGAGTAAATTAAAATAACTTACCTGAAAAAATGAACTGAAATGAAACCCAAGATCAGAGAAACTGATATCTGAAAAGCACTACTAAGCTTCCTGCTCCAGAACTGTCGGCAAAAATTTGAAACCTGGCTTATATTGAAATGGGCAGGAGCTAATGCTAAAGCAGCAGCTAAACCAAAGTACAACATCTGTGCAAAGTGAGGTGACACTACATGGGCTTCTTTTGCACCTGCAAAATTAAAAGATAAACTTTAGCATGTTTGTAGAATGCATAACACCAAGCAATATTGAAGTTCTAATATAGGCAGATTAACCTGATTTGGTTGGGGCTTAAAAAACTCCCAAATTTCTCAAAAAATAATTTCAATAAAAATTTATATTTTACATCATATACAAATTCAAATATTAAAATCAACTTTACTCCACGTCCTTCACAAATTTAAATTTTAAAAATTAATTTTATTTTACACCTTACATATGCTTAAATACAAAAATTCAACTTTAATTCACACCCAACACAATCCTAAAAAAATAAATTAACTTGGTTTCATATTATAACATCAAGGGCCAATTGGTTCAATATTGTCTTGGTGTTATGCTATGTTATTTAAAAAAATAAGTATTTGGTTTGATAACATGTATAAATAATATTATATAAAAAAAATTATTACTTAAAACATCTAAATATCAGAACATCTAGATAACACGACATAAAATCAAGATAACAATAAACCAAATGCCCTCTAAAATAATTTTTTTCTTTTATTTTAAAAAAAACTTAAAATATTCTCAAAACATACTCCAACCAAATGGGGTCAGATAGCTTTAGCATACCAAGAACAATGCCTCCATTGAGGATAACAAAGGCCAAAAATGCCACCAACACTATAATGTAAGGGAAGAAAGTAACCAACACTTTCCACTTGAAATACCAGAATTTCAAAGTGACTTCCATGATCTCATCCATGAAGCCTGCAAAATAATCATATTAAAAGATGGAAAAAAACTCAATTTGTAGGAAAGACGAAAAGAAAGAAATTGCCAAAAGTAGGGGTGGAGAAGGGACTGAAACCCCGAACATCCCATACCCCTTCCAAACTTGCCTCAAGATCCACTGCATGCTAAACCCATACCAATCTTACTCCACACCACTCTATTTACGATATTTTGACCAAATTAAAACCTCTTAATAATAATAACAATAAGTAATTAAAGAAAATATAAATATTTTCACGAATCTAATCTATTAAATATAATATGCTTGTGTTTTTCAAAAAAAAAATTATAAGAGTTGATTAAGTTGTATGACTAACAAATTTATTAAGTTGGGCTGAGATGGTTGAAACACCATATCAGCTGCACCACATGTTTACGCATTAGATTAATACCTGCCCTATTGATATGAATTTGAATCCATAATAGTCTCATTAGAGTATCTGAACATCTAACCAAAAGTAACAAAATGCTATGCTACAACGTATTAAGTGTTGGGAAATAATGTAAATTTCTTCTATCTACTAAGTGTAAAGCACAGAACTAATCAATCAGCAGTTATGACTTTCATTACATAGAAGGTACCATCATCTACTATAGAACTCTCAAAGTTTCTTATCAAATTTCACCAAAAGGCTTCTCATAAGGGCACCGTTGCAAAAGACTAGATCAGCAAGCAGATTGGTGGCTAAAGTAAAATATATGCACAACCCTTCCGCAATCTTCAAAGACAATTGGTTAGCAAGCATTGAAACAACACAAGGCTGGTTCTTCTTATGATTATGGTGACTATGTGGTCGGTTCCTGCTTTTAAAAAGTCTAACAACCATCTAAGCATTGCCACTTCCAATATAACATTATAGTATTCCCAAAACATATATTGAGTGAGAAGACAGATAGGTTCTTCGTTTTCATAGCATGCATATAGGAGATCAAATTGATCTAGTTGACTCCCAGAGAACCTTTCTTGCAGTACAAAATATGTGAGATTGGATGCCACAATATCGAGTCTCACTGAAAGATGATGAGATATCAACGAGGCCCAATACCACAACATCGAGCATCACTAAGGTCTTATTTGGTTTATGCCATAAAAAAATTATTTTTTAAATATTTATTTCATATCTAACATAGATTCTAACATAAAAAATCAATTTTATTTTACTTTATGCATAAATCATAATATCAAAAAATAACTTTATTTCACATTTCATACATATTAATTAAAAAATAAATTATATCACATTTTCACAACTCTCGATATTAAATAATTTTATTTTACAACATACACAAATACCAACATATTTTCTCTCTCTAACCAAAAAACCAATCTCCAACCAAACAAGGATGAGAATCAACTCTTATGTCAACCTCAGGAAAACCATAATATTTTGAGTAGCGAACATCGGTACGAGAGACATCAATGACAGATATTAGTAGTGTGGTCATCGATATGGGAGATGGTGTTGGATTCTTGACATAAGAATCGATGCTACATCTCGAGCAAAAATACAAGAAAGATTTGGAGATTAGATCCCAGAAGATCTGAAGAGGTCCAATGGTTATAGATCCAGAGCTCCAAAGGTTTTGAACTATTTTGGTCTCAAGGTCAAAATTTGACCTCGAGAATGTTGAGGTACACATGCGCATCCTATGGTCTCAATTCACAACAAAACTATCACTTGGGCTTACAAATTACATAAAATATTTCAAAAATGAAAAGGCATACCATTCTGCATGCTACGATTAATGTCTCACTGATTCTGAACATCATGTTAATTAACTTCACCAAACAAATACAATTTGAAATCCTGCTAAATTAACATTAGAATTATGTAAAAGTGACTATTGAAGAGAACCCATATTTTTAATTATAGCTAATGATGCCAGATCATTAACCATGTACCATGGGAAAAGTAAAAGCATTTGAAATGATGGTTTAACTGTAACACTCTGAAAGAATAGTACATGTTATCACATAGCATGCTAAGGTTCTACTACATGAGAATAGAAAGTGAACGTATAAATGCCTCAAGAGGATAACCAAATTGTATGACCTTCGTAATATCAGTATGTAGAAGAAAACCTGAGTCATTCAATAGGTGACCATTGCTGACTCCAGATTCAGATAATTCCCTAGTTTCACTTAAGGTGCCCATTGTCCGTCTTCTCAGTGTTGGAGCTACCGCAACAACCTTTTTGTTAGAGCCAAAGTTTTTTTTCTCAAATTTTATCTTATGATCAACTAAAATGTGATCTTTCCAGCATAAATCTTCCACGTAAGTTATAGCTCCATTAGCAGCAACAAACATAACCCACACCACATTGGTTTGCCTAAAAAGTGTTGAAAATGCCCCAAGCTGTGCATGAGAAATGTGAGCCAATTATGTAACACTTAAATCATTAGGAAAAAGTTTAGATTGAAGCTTCATAAACAAAAAATAGTAAATCCTGACTAGTGGTCCTAAAGATGTAGATAAGCGATTACAAGAGCCGATTCAAGCATCAGTGTCCAATGTGTTCAAGATGTCTGTAGATGGCTTTCTTTAGAAGTAGGGTAACTACTACGTAATATAACTGCTCCTCACAAGTAATGGTTAAACATAGATTGGAACCAAGCTAATTTTGAAATGGCTTTGTGATAATGAAACCAACCAGCGAAAATTGTTATTGATCAATAGACCAATGCACCAATTGCAATCTTTTACATGACCAACATGCACTATTATGATATGCTTGTGTTATAACATAAGTTCTTTATTTGACTTTAGTTTCAAGTTGTTTTGTCTGGTTGAACAAAGCTGATTATACTATGGTTGTCTAGATTGATCATAATTTGTTCATTCCCTTTTATATATTGTATAATATATAACATAGTAATCCATTCGATATTTTTATTCATCTATTATACATATAATAAGGCCAGAACTTCCATCATCTATCCTATGAGGATGACTTTGATTTCATCAGCAATTGAATCTTAACCTATAATACTAACGTCATTTCATCCATTTTTGTATTCGACGAAAACTCAAATACAAAAGAAAAAGAAAGAGAAAAAAAGATCAAGATTAATCATGATCATATAGATTTTTTTTTCTCAAACGAGCAAGATACATAGCAAGAACAGCAGATAGTGAATCGACATCCATAGAGAAATGTGAAGAACAAGAGCAGTGGGTGTAGTCCTATTACGACCACATAGAAAGATAAGAAAATTGTGCTTTATTAGTCTTTGGTTTCATGTTTAGTTTGGTTGAACAGAACTGATTATTCTATAGTTGTCTAGATTCATCATAATTTGTTCATTCCTTCATATAGTATAACATAATAGGAAAAAAAAGCATAACATATAACATAATATTCAATTCTACCTTTTTATTCATTTAATATCTACATAGTACCAGGACTTCATCATCTACCCTGTAACTGTGGATGAATTTTATATAGAACAATATCCAATTCTACCTTTTCATTCATATAATTCTACATAAGACCATGACATCATCTATCCTGTAAGTGTAGATAAATTGGATTTCTTTAGCAACCAAATCTACCTATAATACTAACATCATTTCATCCACTTTTGCAGTCGACCAAAGCTCAAATACAACAGAAAAAAGAAAGGGAAAAAAGGGAGCAAGGTTAATCATGAGATGGACTTATTACCAAGGCACTGAGCATATACTTTTTTTTCAAACTAGCAAGATACATAGCAAGGACGGCAGATAGCGAAGCAGCATCTGTATAATAGAGGAATGTGAAGAACCAGTGAAGTGGGTATAGTGCTATTACAACTGCATAGAAAGTTGCTCTCTTTCCACTGAGACAAGGTCTCAAGATGATAAGCAAATCATAAACAAGCACACTGCATATAATTGCCATGATCGCATTAATAGATCGTAGATAAGCAGTGGAGCAGAGTTCAGGGAACGACTGGATACCCTTAGCAAACCACATGCCTGGAAACAAAGAAGCAAGATAGGCAAGTGAAAGATAGTACCTGCAAGTCGATTATCCAAACTCAATTTCTTGATTTATTGTTAGATCATCTGAGAGTAAATGAATAACCATGCAACCAGGCTTATTTTAGCCAGATTCTTTTTCACAGAAAAGATAATAAAATAAAAAGAAATGTGTTTTTTGCTTCAAGAGAACTGCGTACTGTTATAACAATTCTACACACCCCCAGTTTTTTTATAAAATCAAGGTAATTAATTTATCTAAATTTACTACTACAAAGTGGGTGGAAAGTCACGCTCTAATCCCTACATGAAAAAAACATTACTGCTTTATATTGCACCTAGCCTAACTTTCCAACATAAATGGATTTCTTGCACTTACATTGTAGTGCAGTCTACACGATCCAATTACCAAAACTATAACCTCCAGCAAAAGTCTGATCTAGTCAGGTGCTTTCCATGTTTTGGACTAGAATAAAACCATAATTGAAAAAAAAAGGACTATATTCAATACAAAAGTTTCAAAATAAATCAAAGAGAAACACATTACTTGCCATCAAATATCCGGAAAAGCAAGAAGCAAAAAACAGTTATGATGTTTTGATAGCTCAATCCCTGGCTTCTGAAGCAAAGAATGTAAAAAGAATTCTTCAAAGTGGAGATAAAATGTTTTAATCCAAGGTATTGATGAAGAATTTATTTCTACACAGTACCTGTTACTCATGATAGTTGAAAATAGAATACATGTAAACTTTCAAGGAAAATAGAATACATGTAACAGTAATCAATTCATTGTATTAGTGACAAAAATAAAACCTGAAACTGTAAAATAAACTTCGCACTTCAATTACAGAGAAGTGTTGCATCCTCCCAATGTAGCTAAATGGATATCGAATTAAACATGAATCACAATAAGGAGAGCTTAAGGAAAAACGAGGTAGAGATGCAGTAAACTCACAGCCCAGGTGGGGTTGTGATCATAGGATTCCAAGTTTTGAAGTCGCCGTGGCAGTAGCGTTGCGCCTGCGGAATGTGAAATATCTCGTCCTGCGACAAAGACGTTGGACGAGGAATAAATTCTAATGGGCATAAGGCGAGCAACAACGACGCTAAACGATGAAAAAGAGCAAGATTGTTCGCGTTACCATATAGGGATCTGGAACAATCCGGTTGACAGCGATAGAGATGGGAATGACCCACAAGCTCACAATCGCGGCAACCGCCATTCTCCCCATCTTTTCTTTCTGCTATCTCCACGCAGCTCAAATCAACATTATTCGGGAGACATTTCGAAATAATCGAATAAACCAACAACCAATCTAGCACGAGAACAACTCACCGCCGAGGTCCTCGAGGTGAAATTCCCGACTGCAGATGGAGGCTTCAACGGCTTTGCGAGTCGCGGCGTTACAACGCCTTGACTGAGTTCTTGGAGGGTGAGAGTGTCGACCGTCGACGGAGGACTACGACAAGGGACCGACGCCCGGCGATCGGCGGTTAGGGGAAGCCGGCTTTTAAGGACGTGAGAAGTTCGCCGGCTTCGCGCACGAAGGGCCGCCGATCAAACTGTCGGAAATGGAAGGGGCGAACGGTGAATATTATTATTGATATTAAAAATAAAACCGCGATAATCAAAATATTACTAATTTAAAAATAATAATAATAATAAATATTTTTTAATTATTTTATATAAATTTTAATATAAAAATATATATTTTTATTTCATATATTTAATATTTTTTAATAAAAATATCAACTTTATTTCAAAATATTAATTTCTAGTATTTTAATTTAGGATATAAAATAAAATTAATATTTTTATTAAAAATTATTAAGTATGAAAAATAAAAAATATTTTTTTACATTAAAATTTATGTAGAATGATTAAAAAATTTTATTTATTTATTTTTAAATTAGTACTGTTTTGATCATGATTTTAGTCAATTTTTTTATTAATGAATTTAATTTTATGTTGGCTCAAATTTAAATTAATTAAAATTTGAAGCCACAAAAATAAATCATTAATTAGTTTACTCGGATGAAGTAAATATCTAAAATTTGATTTAATTTTCAACCACTCTGAGGTCAAAATAATATTATTTTAAATAATAGTAATAATAATAATAATAATAATAATAATAATAATAATAATATATATTTTAATTATTTTACATCAATTTTAATATAAAAAATATTATTTTTTTATATATTCAATAATTTTTAATAAAAATATTAATTTTATTTTACATTTTAATCAAAATATTCAATTTTTATTAAAAATTATTAAATGTGTGAAATAAAATAATTTTTTTATATTAAAATTTATGTAAAATAATTAAATAAATAAATTTATTTATTTATTTTTTAATTAGTATAATTTTAATTTTGATTTTGATCCTGCGCTAAACAAGGCCTTAAATTTTGTGTGTAAAATTAGCAGCCCTATAATGCGCCTAAAAACAAAATCTGCAACCTTAAGTCAAAATTAAAACAATGTTTTTTTTTTTACAAAAACATTATAAAAATATTTTATGTAATACAAAAATAAAAAAAATGCAAGTATCACAGAAAAAAAACATAAATCTTAAGTTACAGTATAAAAATAATTTTATATTCTAATATATTTTTGATGCATAAATTTATTTATTTTATAACGTTCGCTTTATTATTCATATTTTATTAATTCTTATGTCGTAAATAATTACAGGTCTTCATAAAAATTTGAACATGAGACTTTTGACTCGAATTCGATGATAATTATTGGATCCTGACCATATCACCAACCACTTGATAATAATTCATATTTTTTTGCATCTAGTAGCCAAAATGGCTCCATAAATCTTTAAAAAAATAGTGAAAAACGGTATCATTTTTATTTTTTCGTCACACATGAGGCCTAATGACTCATCTGCACATGATTAGGATTTAGGCATTGAATATTCGTATTGAAATATTCATCTGAAAGCGAATAATTTTTCGTTAAAACAGACATCGCGACATGAAGAGGATCAGACTCCTCTTGGGTATCTTGTAATGCAATCACAATAGTGATAAAATAAAATAATTGTTTCTTTTAAGTATTTTTATAAGAAATGATAAAATTTATTCGTCACCAGAAAAGAATCATTAAAATTTTTCGCGAGCATCTAAAAACTCCTGATGAAGAGGAGGTTTGAACTAAAGGATTGAAAGCTCAATAAAACCGACAAGAGTTTCAATTTTGTTGACAACACGAGACTACTTTCTTTCGACAAAATGTTTGACTTTTATTTTCTAGCAAGTGGCATTAAAGCCTTAGTTGAAAAGGCTATAGCCAAGGAAGAATGACTTGTCAAATATGCAAACAAATAAGATGAAGATGAAAAAAAACTTTGAACTTCATCAAAAAATATTATTTTACTTCACATACTCAATAATTTTAATAAAAATATTAACTTTATTTCACATCTTAGATTAAAATACTCAATTCGAATATTTTTGTGACGCCCGTGGCCGAAGAGGGCGGGGAGTGATCGCCGGGTGATGTCCTAAGAGAAAGGAATCACTGAGGCAAAGTGCGGCTCCTGACAGGCTTCTAGGCCGAATAATGTTGAGCTGTATAAGTAGATAACGTGATCTCAAATAATAGAGGTGTTTTTTAAGGCAAAACCGTGAGGTTAATGATGAAAAACTCTATTGTTGAGCGTGCTTGGGCTGGAGTAGCACTGGGATGGGTGATCTCCTGGGAAGCACTCAAGCACGCAGTTTTCCTAAAGTCAAACCGGACAATACTTTTACAATGAGATCACGGGATGTTACAATTTTGGTCTAAGATGTAAAATAAAGTTGATATTTTTATTGAAAATTATTGAGCATATGAAGTAAAATAATATTTGTTATATTAGAATTTGTGTAGAATGATTAAAAAATTTTATTTATTATTATTATTACTATTTTTTAAACTAGTACCATTTTGATCCTGATTTTGATCCTCGCGCCAAACAAGACCTTAGATAGTGAAGCTCTATGTCGATGGAGTTAGATTCCCTATTCAAGAACAATACCTACAAGCCGGTCACCTTCCTAAGGGAAGAGAAGAGCATTGAAGAATAAATGGGGTGATTTTCGAGCAAAAGACAAAGAAAGTTTATGACAAAAGTATAACTGAAGATTCATCGTGAAACACTTTGAGTAGAAGCTAGAGATAGACTTTGAAGAGATCCCCTCAGTGGCGGTGAAAATGAGGTCGTTCCATTGTGTTCTACTCGCTTCGCTGCACACCTCAACTTGAAAGCCGAACAAATTTCTTTTACAAAAAGATTTTCGAGATAAAGAGAGACGCGCATTATGTCTATAAATTGAAAAGAAGACCATAAATCAAGCCCCTTCGCATGGAGAAATTTTTGCGTGCACCGGTGCATGGTACACCAGGCCAATGAGCACACGACACGTGGATAAAAATGGTTAGACGTGCTGATGTGTCGTGTGCTCATTGGCCCGGTGTACCGTGCACCGGTGCACACAAAAATTTCTCCTTCGCATGAGAAGAAGTTTGTGACAGCAAATTAGAAATCAAACGCTCATTCAAGTTTTAATCTAAAATCAAAAATTTAACAATGTCTTTGAGCAACTGCATACAAAAAAATTCATTACAAAGAACATCTCTGAATCAAGAGTGAAAGGAGATGAATTACTAGCTTACAAACACATTAAGATTCGAGACATCTTCAAATCAAATCAAAGGAATCAAGTAGATCTATAATTTAGCAATTTACTTGAATGATTGAACTATATTTATTACCAATTTTACATCTTCCCCTTCACTTCCTACTATAACAAATAACTTGAACAGAGTACTCATCAGATTCCTTTCAACACCAAATCTACACATCATGCAGAGCTTCGTTGAGACGAAAAGGGGAGAGAAAACTGCTCTCGAATCTAACAATAACTTGTGCATCCCCGTATATTTACATCGAAGATCTCCAGATCCTCCCCTCGAAAGAGACGATGATCACGGATACGTCGTCGTGGTATCTTCTTCTATCTCCTTGTGGAATCTCCAACAGCTCGTGCAAATCCATCCCTGCAATCGAAGCGCATTTGATGATTGAGAACATCGCACGGATTAGAATTCAAGGCATCTAAATAACTTACCAGCTTGTTTTGCTGCGCGGAAGAGAACTTGTTCTATGAGGTGTTGAGCAGGGTCTCCGTCCGGGTTTGTCGTGACGAAGTGCTCGACTTCGATGACGGCTTCGTAGTTGGTGAAGTACTGGTAGAGGCCATCAGATGAGAGTAACAGGAACGTGTCTCTGTGCCCCAGCCTGTGATGGTGAAGGAAGGGCCTGCATGTGATGTAAGGAGAGCTCCCCATGTAGTCTATTCTGAACATCTCCAGGAGAGCATTGTTCCATTTTGGCTGAAATTTAAAGGAAAAAAAAAAAAAAAAAAACACAACATTTGTGAACTTTTTTCAAAACAGAGATTAAAACCGTAAATGTTTCTTATCATTAAAGTTTATATGACGTACGTGTTTCAAAAAACCAGCACCAAAAGCTCTCGTCACCTTCAATGAGCCCTTCACTCGATCATTAACAATGGCAGAAGCATCCTCAGGGTGCTCACTCCTTATTCTTCTAGCTTCCTGTGTGAGTCACACAATCCGCATAAGAAACAATCAAAACAACAACAAGAACAAATTCTGCTGAGATTTTCGTCATCCTTCTTCTTATTCTACCTCTTCAACGCCGGTGCTGTGCTCCTTTGTAAGCTGCAGAGCCAGAAAAACATCCATCTGATCCACACCACCATGGTTTTTCTGGAGATAATGGAGATTTTCCTCATTAATCCTCTCCAGGCTCTGTTTTTCTTTCTCCACTGTCTTCTGAGCTAGAACAGCTCGGCTATCTCCTACATTCATTAGGTAAACGTCTTCTCCCTTCATCACCATTACCAGAACGCAAGAACCCATGAGCGCGAGCTCCGGATTCTCCAAAACCATCTTGTCTGCTATGTTGAGAAAAGCCTCCTCTGTTTTTATTAATGCATGAAACAGAGCTTTCAGTACCTTGTGGTGATTCTCATGGCCGCCAGAGCTCTGCCGGATCAACTCGGCAGTATTCTTGTAAGTGGTTGCCGGCTTTCCTTCTACTTCGATTTCTTCCGGGGAGACCCGATTTGTCGCCGGAGGATGAGATGAATCCTTGCCGGCGGGGAGGAGGACTTCTGGCCTTTCTTCATCCCACAAGAGCCCCTTGAGCTCCAGCTGCACGGCGGAGTAGAGATTGGAGAGGAGGTAGTCGGTGGCGTCAGGGCCGTTGAATCCGTCGTAAATTCCGACGAAGAGCCAGCCGTGATCTTCTGAGATCACGACGTGAACTCGATCCTCCCCTGCCCTTCCCTGCGCCCAGTGGAGATTCTCGCCGGATTCGGACTCGTCGGCGGCCATCGAGCTCGACCGACAAGTGGAGCCACTGCCGGAGGAATCCGATTCCTTGAGTATTGCGTTGGGGACGGAGATGGTGCGGGAAATGACTTTTGTAAGATTGCCGAGGAGGGAGGCAGCAGCCCTGCCGTGGAGAGCCAGGCCGTGGGAAAGGCTCCGGCGGAGAGCTCCGGCAGGTCCGGCTGGCCGGTCAAGCGGCCCGGAGAACATAACGGAGGCGGAGTACGGGTCGATCGGGCCGGACATGAACCCGCCGCGCTTAATCGGACCGGACAGGAAGCCGCGGTCGAAGATGGGGCCAGAGAAGCGCGGAACTGGCTGAAGCGGGATAGATGAAAAGGAGGTCGAGCTTTCAAAGGCTGCTCCGCCCCCGCCGTCGAATGGAGGGAGGAAGAGCGCGGTTGAGAGAGGGGTAGCGGTGTTGGCGCTGACAGCCGCCCCGGAAATTGACCGGAAGGTGGCGGTCTCCTCGGAGTGGTGAACCTTGGACGAGCCCGAGAGTGGGAACGGCGCATCGGGCCGTACGTAGCAGAAAGAGTGCCCGAGTTCCTCGTCCCACTGCTCCGACAAGACGACGGCGGCTTCTCGGCTGCTCCCGCCGCCGCCGCCGCTGCCGCAGCCAGTGAAGCAAGCTTTGAGCTTTGCAGCGCCGTTGCCCATAGATGTGTGTGTGTGTGCGCGTGCGTGTGCGAGCGAGAGAGAGAGAGATATTGCTTGGTGATGAGGAGAAAGTGGGACTGAGGAGAGTAGTGGAGGAGCAGAGTTGACTTCTTGGAAGGAGAAAGGTGCTGGTGGGTGGGCCTGAAGGGTTGAATACTGCAAAAAATCAAAATCAAAAAATGAAAAGAAAAAAAAAACTTAAAAAAAAAGAAAAAAAAAGGAGTTCACGTCAGAGGACTCCGGTTCATTAAACCACGGGCCGCCGGTTTAACATAGAGGGGTAATAGTATAAATTATCGGAAAATAAGGGATGTTTTTACAAAATTTCATTAAAAATCCCTATCTCCCCTGATTTTATAAATTTGACTGCCACGTGTCTTTGAGATCCGATCGTATCCGACGAACTACACACCACAGCAATCCAGCGAATCAGATTTCGTAACGTGTCAGACAGAAGACTTTTTGCCCAATCGTGCCTAAACTTTTTCATGCGGTAGGTAGACTTTGCTGTTTCATGTTATTCAGTGCACATCCGATCTGTCAGGCCTTGAGTCATCGGGTTTGACTTGGTGACGGCTCTTGCAAGTAAACAAAGTCAGCCCATTCAATCTTGAAGGTTGTTTATTTTACTTTTGGTTAAAATTACGTCATATAAAAATATTTTTACTTTAAAAATTACATATGATAAGTAAAATTATTATCTAAAAATATATAAAATATAAAATAAAATTTAATTTTTATACTTTAATTTATATTATATATAATGTAAAGTATAATAAAATTATTAACTAAATGAATATATATTAAAAAAAAGGGTAGGATCATTAAGCAAATCTAAAAAAATAAAATATAAAATAATAATAATACTATTACATAAATTACAACTTGACGTGAATTTAACTCGAACAATCTATAAAATTGATATAATTTTGAGTCTAATTTATTTCGAATTTATCTCATTATTATTATTATGGATTGCAGACTGTTAAGACAGGAAACAATCAAGATTTTTTCGTGGAAAATCGGCTGACGGAAAAACCACGGCTCCTTTTCGAGGAAGCTTAAAGGATCACTAGAATCGCTTTTCTTTTTTGGTTATAGTATGCTCAAAAAAAAATTTGGATCTCAACCTCCTTTGAAGACTGTTTACATGAGATATATATATACTCTGGTCTGCTCTGTCTAATCACTTCAGCCGAATAATCTACAGTCCTAGTGGCGGCTCATTTAATGCCTGCAGAAAGCTATTATCCGGCTTTTGCTGTACGGTGTTCAGAGGGTACGACCTGTCGGCAGAAAAAGCGCTTCCTCCATCAGAATAGTACGGTTCCCAATGGTCAGGCGCCTGTCAGATCAGGTTCTTCTTTTTCACCTTGGGTTCTTCGGCGTCTACTGTTCGGGATGATACATCTCTTTTTCGACGTAGAGGCCTTGCTTACGTGGATTCTGCGCAAGCTTCTACGTGGACGGTCCAGATGAAGAAGTGTGGTTCTAAATGCAACACAGACTCAAAGCTTGAAGAATATTTTATAACTAAAGTTTCTGACAAATAATATCGATAATAATTATCACGAAAGCAATGGGAAGGTTGCGTCGATGTCCAAGGAGTTGAATGCATGAATTCTCCTTTCAATCTCATTCAATGTTAGTGAGTGATATTTTTGGTGTGTGGGGGGGACCTAACGGCCTTAAATGGGTGCGGTTTACTGTTGGTAGTTAAGCCATGCAGCATTAAATCCACTGAGATAAATTACATGTAAGTTCCTTGGGTAAAAACTTTATTGCACTTTAGTCCTTTGGGTATTTGATTGACATATATTTTTTAAAATTTGTATACTTTCTGAGACATATATATATAGAGAGAGAGAGAAAAAAATAATTAAAGTATATATAAGAAGTGAAATAAAATTATTTTTTAAAGTTCTAATTTATGTATATTATGAAATAAATATAAAATATTTTTAATTTTTTTTAGAATAATGCACAATCTCAAAAATCTAAATGCAATTTTTTATTATTATTATTTTATTTAAATTTTATAATCGAGTAAATTGCATGTAGGTACGTGGGCTAAACCGGACTAATTGGTCTCAACATTAGGCCTCGTGTGGTTCGAAGTTAAATTTTTATCTAACACAAATTTTAATTATAAAAATTAATTTTATTTCATATTTAATATAAATATAAATATTATAATTTTAAGTATTTCATATTTTATATATTTTTTAGTATTAAAATAATTTTTTTTTATTAAATTTAAAAATATTTTTTTTTATTATTTAAAAAAAAATTCAAACCAAGGCCTTAAAAAGAGGAGGCCTCAAAATTCAACTTGTAAAAAAAAAAAAATGAATTTAGTCCACTATTATGCTTATCATAAATGAGTAAGCTATAAGTTTAACATAAATATAACTATTCTAATCTTCTAATTACATATATATATATATATATATATATAATACTTAAATCTATTTATTTTTAGAAAATATTCTTATGCTTTTATCTCATTTGACATTTTATCATGCATAATTTACATGTTAAATGAATTTATTTTTTATAAAAACTTACATACACACACTTAAGTTAAAATTTAGTCAAAGTCTATTTAAAAAAAATATTTCATTATTAAATTATTAAAATTATATTTTTATCCTTAATAGTACTTTTTTTCTTCCTCGACGTCACACTAAAGCGCTGATTTGTGACATTTGTCCTAAAATTAATTTATGTCGTGGATGTTTCGTTCCCTTACCACAATCTAAATATCAAAATTTTAAGATTTTCACTCAAAATATATTTAAATATCCTTAAAATAACATGATGAACGGTTCAGATTTTTTATAACTTAACTATAGTTAGGTTATTGAAAAATTATAATTGTTCATTATAAATTTATAATGAAAATAAGTGAAAGTGTGTGTATGTAAGATTTTATAATATTTTGAGTGTGCATAGCGTAATTAACTAAGAATAAATAGGTAACACATAAATAAAGCGAAATGATATGGCATGTAGGTAATTATCCCTTTATTTATTTATCTATTTCACTTGATTTTCATATATATGTAAAATAAAAAATTATCAATATAAAGTTAAAATAGTCAAACAAAGCAGAGAAGTTTATATACTTTAAATATGGATATATTTCAAATTTTTGTTGTCAATTTTTTTTGTACGAACTATTTTTGATTTTGTACATTTATATAAATTAAGCTGTAATAATTATAAAAAATTTCACAAAATGATGAAAAAATGACACAATAATAGAAAAAGATAATGACTGTACGCTAAATGGAATGGGTGATGCGACGGGGAGGCCGCACCTCTTAATTTTTCTACGCGGGGTGGAGTAGATAGAGCAGGTGAGAGCTTTGATCAACCCAATTGAATCAATACGATCATCATTGTTATATTTTATTTATATTATGAAGTTTTATTTTTATTTTTATTTTATTTTTATTTTTTTTTCATGTTGGGTGGTTCAACTGGTTTTGTTTGATGAGAGAGTGATGTCACACTCCACAGTCATGCATCAGCATTCACTAACTATGGATAGGATCCAACAAATTAGTGTACAGCCTTTTTTGGAAGCTTATGGGACCCCACTAGTTAATGGGGTGTCAACATTGGAAAAAATTATTGGTTCGGACGCCCAATCAGAGGGCGTCATATGTGTCAGGGCCCAGCTGTATGGCACACGTGGCGCCCTCTGATTGGGTTCCGGACGGTGCGCCGTCCGAACCCAATAATTTCTCCAATATTGGGTCCAATTAAGATTTTATTTGAACTCTGATCGTGTTTTCGATTCCATTTTAAATTAATCGAGTTCGAGTCATGTTTGAGGTAACTTTAAAATTGAGCGCTGAGTTTGAGTATTAGAAGAATTTTAACTTTAAACCGGTTCCCCCGATTAGGTTTACTCAAAATTTACGTAGGTCGAATTAGGTATAATAAAGTTTAGGACTCACTAATTGACTCATTTTCATTGATGTAAGATAAGGCATAATTTGGTTTGAGGAAAAAATAATTTGAATTTTTTTAGAAAAATATGTGTTATATGAAATAAAAATGAGTTATATTAAAAACATGATTTACATCTGTCATCCTCAAATGTTCATTATTTTTAGCTGACACTCCTAAAGTATATTATTTTCATGCAACACTTCTAGCTAATTTCAAAAACGAGTGCTGCCTGTAAATTTACTGTAAAATAAGGTACTGCCTGAAAATAATGGATCTTTGGGGGTGACAAATATAAATTTACCTATTAAAAATTGTGTTAAATATAAAATAAAGTTGTTTAATTTATTGAGAATTATATTGAAATTGAAATGAAGAAATTATTTAATGTGTAAGATGAAATATAAAATGATTTTTTAATTTTTTTTTTAAATAAAGTTTTTAGTAGTATCTAAAATTTTTGTTTATGAAATTGGGCGATTGGGAGGCTTATATAGAGGATATGAATTTTTTTTTAAATTATATGTTTCACCTAAATTCTTTAAAAATTATATCTTTCACACCAAATTTTAATATTATTTTTTCAACTCCATCAAAGAAATGTTTGATTATTTTATACGTAATACACCGTGAACTTAGTTTAGTGAAACGTAAATCTTTAAATATTTATTACGATAAAGATAAAAAAATATGAATTTAGGCAAATTTGAGTAAAACGCATAATTTCGATAAATGTTGGCCCCTTTTAAGACTTAAGCTGTGTTTGGAAATAGCTTTAACTTAAACTAAAGTCGTTTAAATTTAAAGTATATACAAAAAGTTTATGATGTAAAGACGATTGGACTTAAAATGAGTTCAAATAATATTGTTGATATCTTAAACTTTAAGTCGCTATTCACTATTAAAAGTAGGGGCAATTATTTGAAGGACATCTTAAATATTAAAAATTACGTATTTTATTATTAAAGATGCAATATTATGTATTGCGTATTGAAATATTAAAAAATTACAAATTTGATATTATTTTTAAAAAAATCACATTATACTTCAAATTCTGAGCTCTAAAACTATAACTTATAATATCAAAATTAAGCCCTAATTTATAATCATTATGCTTTAATATTTTACTTTAAAAACTATTTTTTATAGCTCAGTTATATATAAAATCTACTAGTGAAATAAAAACTCATATTATGAAAGTTATGAACTATACATAATAGAATAAAATATATAAAATATATCAATAATTAAATTTATTTTTTTTTCAAAAATGATATATGAAATGTGTAATTTTATAAGATTTTAATGTGATATATCTAGTATTTAATTTTTGGCAATGAAATACATAATTTTTTATAATTAAGGTGTATTTTATGTGTAAAAATTTAAAAATAAAGGGAAAAATGAATATTTAGTTGCAAAATTATATATTTTTTAAAATGATAAATCTTTTTCAATGCACGTGAAATTTGTGAAAAGTCCAAATAGACCAGAATAAGGTCCAAAAAAAATGGTGCAAATAGTTGACTAATGCAATAAAACATGAATTATATTTGAAGATTTAAATTATTTTAAAGGGTCAGTGTCATGTTGACTACCAAACATGTGCATTCATTATGTAGATAAATTAATTAAATATTGATTATTGTGTCATTTAATAGCAATTAAAACAATTACAATAATGCATTGTAATAGTCATATTATTAATTTTAGGTCCAATTTGGTCATGCATATCTAGTTTTCTATGAATGATAGCAACCTCTATTATTGCTTTCTCACCAAATAAAAAAATTTTAAAAAGAAAAATTATTTATTTTTGTGGTCTAAGGAAGAAGGTGGAAGATTGGTGGGGAGCATGTGTGCAATTTTTAATCCGACATGAAATTTATTTATTTATTTATTTATTTATTTTGATAGTGTAAGTCAGCAATCCGACATGAATTTGATCCTTTTTATTTGTGTACATTTTGGTATACTGGTTCGGGTGTAATTAGATCGATCCGATAGGAATTGAGAAGTGAAATCGATCAATCTGACGTTTTTGTGACAAACACAGAATCGTATATTTAGATCATGAGCTTGAATGAAATTACTCATTATATTTATTTTGGGATATAAATTAGTAAATTATGAAGTTGAGGTCTGTAACATGCAAATGTAACTCAAAAGTTTGACTTTGTTTTGAAAATAATTAAAATTTAAATTTTTTTTTAAAAGAGGTAATTATATTTTGTGCTATTAAAATTTAGCTATTTTATATATTTAATACCTAAATTTTTAATATTATATATTAACCAGAAAAAATATTATATGAAAATTATAGCTTTATTATATACTTATCACAACTTTGTGACATATATAATTTTAGTAGCTAATATGTAATATAAACGATTTAAATATTAAATATGTAAAATAATGAATTTTAATTACCATTTTAATCTCTTATTGTAAGATCCCATGATCCAAACATAGAAGTATTATTCGCTTTGGCTTTTGAGAATTGTGTAACTTCAGTACTTTTTAAGAGATCACCCATCCCGATATTACTCTACCTCAAGCACGTTTAATTATAGAGTTTTTCATTAATAATTTCACAGTTTTATCCCAAAAGATGCCTTTCCTATTCGATGTAAGACTACGCGTTCTCGTGCCTCTCTTACTATTATTTATTGGCCTGAAAACCTTCTAGAACTTGCATTTTACTTCAGTGATTCTTTTCTCTTAAGACACACCCAATGATTATTTTTTATCATCTTGAGCTATGAGTGTCGCACAATATTTTTTAAAATCTAAGACGAATCTACGATATGTAGAAAACCGAATGCCTAACTTCAAGCTAAAATAAAAGGCAATAAGAAAACAAATAACCTATTTAATTATTAGAGAACAAAGATCAATTGGGATGAACATTAGTCAAAACTAGACAAAGAACTATAAATATCATTTATGAACCTTGTTTGGTTTATGCCTAAATTAAGTAAAATTATTTTTTAAAAAAACTAAATTAATTTATATAATTTTCAATACATCAATAAATTATATTTAATATTCTTATAATTAACTAATATTATTTCTCAAAAAAAAAAAATATATTTATTTATAAAAAATTAAAAAAATAGTCATGTTCAATTTGGGCACAACAAGACTCGAAGAACCGAGACAAACTTGAAACCAAACCGAATTGATGAATTGAGGTCGGGTTTATATTAGTTCGGATTGGTTCTGGTTCTTAAAATATTCAGAACTGATTATATGGTCCGGTTCTTGAGTCTAATGTATGATTTTAGTAGAATCAAACCAACCTGACTTAGATTAATGGTAAAATATAAAACTTAAAAATATTTTTTTTGTAATTACTCTAATTTAGTTTCTTTATAATTAGATATTAATATTTTTCTATTATCATTTCATATTTTTATTCCATTTTTTTAGTATGATTTCTCATCTAATCCTTTTCTTTAAATTATTTTTATTACTATTATTGCATAGATTATTGAAATGTTAATTTTTTAAATTTTATGATTAAATTTTTATTTATACATTTATTTTATTACTTTAATTTATTTTTTTTTTCTTTCATAATCTCCGGGTTATTGTACATATTCTTTCTCATAAAAAAAAAATTCTAAGTTGGGTCCAACCAGAATCTAACAATTCTAATCTAAGTTGAGTCTGTGGGTGCATGGATCGAATCCGATTTAACTCGAGTTAGTTACATAACAAGTGCAAAATCGAACCGAATCAACTTATGTTAATAGTCATCATGAAAATATTCTTTTTCTCTTTTTATATGCACAAAAGGAAATTTAGAGGTGAACAATGAGAATCTTAGAACAAATAGTATCTAATGCTCTTAATGAGAATTGAACTCAAGACAATTCCAATGCTTTCGTAAGAGTTTTCGTTTATTTTTTTAAAGGCGTCAACTAAGTGTCGTGATTTTTTTCCCATTTTAGGCCATGTTTGACGCGAGGATCAAAATAGTACTAATTTAAATAATAATAATAATAATAAATAAATTTTTTAATTATTTTACACAAACTCTAATATGAAAAAATATTATTTTATTTCACATACTCAATAATTTTTAATCAAAATATCAATTTTATTTCACATCTTAGACTAAAATATTCGAATCGAGTATTTTGATTTAAGATGTGAAATAAAGTTAATATTTTTATTAAATATTTTTTTATATTAAAATTTGTGTAGAATAATTAAAAAAATTATTTATTATTATTATTATTGTTGTTTGTTAAACTAGTACAATTTTAGTCTTTATTTTAGTCCTCACGCCAAACAGGGCCTAAAATTTCGAGTTTCTTCAAAAAAATTTCAACTAGGCACCGTGAACTAGAAAAAAAAAATCTAGAGAATATTCTAAAAATTATGAGTCTCTTAAAATTTTATAGATTTATTTAGATATCAAACTTAGCAAACATGTATGGCTACAAAAATTTATAGAAATAATGAAAGAAAATCATTTTTTTTAAACTTTTTCTTAACCTTTATGAATTTATTCTAATATCAATAAAATTTCAGTGTGCCAAGTTTAACATTTAAAATATTTTTATCTTCAAGAAAACTTATGGCTTTCAATAACTTTTGCCAACACTTTCAATGGAATCCCTTATTTATAATAGTAATTACTGTCATTTTTATAATATATTAATACGTATAATTACTTAATTATTAATTATATATTATATTCATTATTGCACCACCTAGCCCCACTACTCGTCTTTAATCACTTCGGTTGAGACTCTTCTTCAAACTAAAACCCTAGCTGCTAGCTAGAGTTGCCTTTGCCGATCTCGTCCATCCTCGCGTTGCTAGTAGTAAACCCATGCCGCCTCCATCGTTAGGCGCCTGTCAATCTTTGTTGCCTTCATCTAGCCTTTTTCATTGAGCTGACAGCTTGTCCAACAATCTCTGTCCAGCCTTTTGTTTTGAGATGCTTCTCCTCCACTGATCTTCGGTGCGTCACTTTCCTTCTTTCTACAGTCGCCAACCTCACTTTACTTGTGATACTCATAGCTGAAGAGGGCGGAAAGTGATTTTCAGATGATGTCCTAAGATAAAGAAATTAATAAGTTAAAGTGTGGCTCCTGGCAGGCTTCTAAGCCTATAGAAAGTGGTGAAATGAGCATAAAAATGAATCATTTCACATCAAAAAGCGGGCAAAATCTTGAACTATATAAATAAATAATATGATCTCAAATGGTAGATGTAACTTTTGAGAAAAACTGTGAGACAAATGATAGAAAGCTTTGTAGTTAAGCGTAGGATGGATGTTCTCCTGATAAGTGCTTAAGGCACGTCGTTTTCTAAAATCAAAACAAATAATATTTCTATAATGTAAAAAAAAAATTTGTGTAATAACAAAGTGAAAGTCAAAGTCATTACATTATCCCTTTGATCTGAGGTCTTCACTCCGCCACTATGTCCATAAATAAAATTTCATAAATAAAATCTAACTTCTACTCATTCACACACTTCAAAATAAATTCAAAATTATTTTGAAATTTTCTTATAGATAAAATTATCTAGAGTTCAATATTGAGAAGTTGGGGCATATTCTATGCAAAATAATAATTTCTTTGATCATAATTACTATAAAATTTTCATTTTGCATTAAAATAAGAACAATTATATACATATTCTCTGAAAAGTTATATTTATACATTAACAACTCTTCTAAATGTATTCATGCACCAGCCATAGCATAATTTTTAATATTATAATATTAATTTTTATTAATAATAACATTATTAAAACAACATTAGCGTCTAACATGATTTTTTTTTAAATAGATATAAGCCTATGTGATATTTAAAAGAAAAATTTACATACAGAACACTAAATTTATCACAAATTACGTATTTCATCATCTTTTAGTAAATATTATACAAATCACAGTCTGCTTATGAGTTTTACATTTCTATTATTAAAGAGTGTGATATGTGTAATATTTACTAAAAAATGGTGAAATACGTAATTTGTGAAGAATTTAGTGTTCTATATGTAAATCCTCCTATTTAAAATTATAAAGTTATTTTAAAAAATAATTAATTTATAAAATTGATATCTATGTAATTTTTTTCTAAAATTAATCAAAACTCAGCGGAAGTCATCAAAATTCAGCTACCAGAAATCTCTACAGGAACAGAGTCCATCTCTAAAATGGTGAAATCTCTTGTTATCTCTCACCATAATCTCCCTTCCGACGGCCTTGGACACCAGTTTAATGGCGTTGTGACAATCCCTGCACATTCTGATGTTCTTAAAAACCCTAAGTTTTGCTCCATCCGTCGTCTTCAGCAGCCCAAACGCTATCGCCTTCTTCTCGCTGTGCCCCCTCAGCATCTCCACCTTCTCCTCTTCCCCCACCTCATGCAGCACCGACGCCATCTCTGGCAGATACCCAATCTGTCGAATTCTCTCCTCTAAACTCAACCAAAACCCTTCAATCCCAGAATCAAACTCTGGGTTTTGGCTCTCGCTCGCCATGAAGCTGTAAACCTTGCCCCTTAACTCAATCCAACTGCAGCCCGGATCCTTCCTCAACCCATTCTTCCTCATCATCTTCCTCACCCTTCTCGCGTCTTCCCATCTCCCGCATCCTGCGAACAGGTTCGAAACAAGAACGTAGTGCTCCACTTTGTGCGGTTCTAGCTCCAGCAGCTTCTCTGCAACTCTCTCTCCTCGTGCTAAATCTCCATGAATCCTGCAAGCCCCGAGAAACGAGCTCCATATTCGAGCATCAGGCGTCTCAGGCATTTCGTCGATCACCTTCTCTGCATCAGCTAATCTTCCAGCTCTTCCCAGCATGTCAGCAACACAAGCATAATGCTCCAGTTTTGGCACCACCCCTTTCGTTCTCATCTCCCCGAAATACTCCATACCTTCTTCCACCAGCCCGCCATGGCTGCAAGCCATCAGAACTCCAATGTAAGTGAACTCATCCGGCTTCAACCCTTCTTCCTCCATCCGATGAAGCAGTTCTACTGCTTCTGAAGCACACCCATGGATTCCATACCCTGTGATTATCACATTCCATGCCACATCATCTTTCTCATCTAATCTATCGAAGATTGTTCGAGCCTGTTCCATCGAGCCGCACTTGGCATACATGTCGATGATCGAGCTTCCGACGAATTCATCTTCACTGAAGCCAGTTTTCATGGCAAAGCAGTGAATCTCCTTCCCTGATCTAATGGCGGATAACCGAGCACTTGCCATTAAGGCACTTGTTGCTGCTACCAAAGAAGGCTCATATCTGTATTGCTGCATTCGTCTGAAAAGAATCAGGCATTCATCTGGCAAGCCATTCTGGGCATACCCAGAGATCATAGCATTCCATGATACTGGATCGATCTCTTCCAGTTCATCGAACAACATTCTTGCTGTCGAAAGCATCCCGCATTGAATGTAGAATGAGAGCAGAGAAACCCGGATGAGCGAATCGTTTTCCAATCCGCTTCTCTGAATAAAACCATGAACTGACCTGCCCTGCTTGAAATGCTTCAGGTTGGCACAAGCCAGAAGCAAGCTCCCAATGCTGAACCAATCCGGTTGAAGTTCAAAACTATTCATCTCCAGGAATAATTCAACAGCACTGGTTGGATCACCATTTTGCGCGCAACCGCCGATCAACGCATTCCATGAACTCACCGTCTTCGCCTCGATGCCATTGAAGGCATTTTTCGCCGATTCAAGAGAGCCGCATTTTGCATAGGCTGCAACCAGGGCATTGGGTACCAAATTGTTGCCCTCCAAAGCATTTCTGATCACATACCCATGAATTTCTTTCACAGAGTTCAACTGCCAAGTCCCTAAACAAGCTGGCAATACATTAAGAATGGTGACTTCATCGACCCTTATTTTCTCCTCCAACGACATTGCTTGAAGAAGCTCGAAAGTTCCATCAAGATCCACATTCCTTGAACAAGCACCAATCATGACGTTCCATGAAACCACATTTCTCCGCAGGGTCTTCTCGAAGAGAAGCCGAGCTTCCGCCAAAGATCCAGATTTTCCGTACATATCTATCAATGCGTTATTTACGCTCAGCTCTTGAACAAGGTTTAGTTTCACCGATAATCCATGCAGTAATCTCCCCAGCTCCACCCACCCCTCCAGCGCGCACATCGGCAGCACGGTGACGACGGTCGCATCGTCGACCCCGACAGGATCTTCGCTAGCGGACATCAACTCCAGGAACAATTCAAAACCCTCGACCACAAGCCCATTGTCTGAAAGCACAGAAAGCAGCGTGTTCCAAGAGACCAAGTTTCTCTCAGGCATGTCATCGAACACCTTGACTGCCTTATCGACAAGAGCACACTTCCCATACATTGACATCAGGGAATTGTTCACGAAGGTATCCGATCCGAAACCCATCTTCAAAATCATCCCATGAACTGCTCTTCCCGTATCGGAATCCGAAATTCCAGCGCACGATTTGAGGACGCAGGGAAACGAGAAATTATCCGGTTTAAGCTCCGTGATCTCCAAGAACTGGCAAAACAGAGCAATTGCTTCGTGCCAGAGCTCGTTCTTGGAATACCCACTGATCATAGCGTTCCACTGGAAGAGATTTCTCTCTGCCAGCTCTACGAAGAGGGAACGGGAGTCCGTAGGACGGCCGCAGTAGAAGTACATGGTGAGAAGGCGAGTGGTGAGGACGGGATTGCGCATGAGCTCCTTGGAGGAGGAGATGAGCTCGTGGACTTTCCGGCCGACCTCCAGGTCGCCTTGAAGGCTGCAGGCTTGGAGGAGGATGCCGAAGGCGTCGGAGAGAGGGGAAAAGACGGAGCTTTGGAAGCGGTGGCGGGAGAGTACGAGGAGGGCGTCGTCGAGTCTGCCATTGCTGCAGAGTTCGGAGACCTCTTGAACGAACGGGGGCTCAGGGGATTGGGTTTTGCCTGGTGGACTGAGGACACGGGAGGAATAGTTGTTGAGGGGAAGAGAACATCGCGGGCGTGAAGAGGAGAAGGAGATGGAAGAAGAAGAAGAAGAAGAAGGCGGAGTATTGCAGTGGAAGAAGGTTGCTTTCGATACTGTGATTGAGTTCCGAGGTAGGAGGAAGGAGCACCAGGCTCCGGCCGAATTATTTGGATGAGCTCTTGCTATCTATTTTCATTTTTTTTATTTTCAGAAGAATTATTTTAAGCATAATTATGTTTTTTTATTTATTTACAGATTTACATACGGACCTCTTAATTCATCTTAAATTACATATTAAATTTTTTATTTTTTAATTTTACATCTTCACCCTTCAAATTTTCTAATAACAAAAACTAATAAAATACATATATTTATAAATATATTTATAATATTTTGTATATACATATTATTAATAATAAGCATCCAAATAATTATAATTAGCAAAAAAAATCTTTTAAAAATCTTGAGAAAGAACTAAATATATTGGGCCTATTTGACACGAATTCAGGTTCAAGATAAATAAAATCGGATTCAAAGTTTGAAGTGGTTTCAGATAAATGAAGAAGTTTCAAACTTAAATTTCGTTTGGATGAAAAGTAGTTTGAAATTAATTTTAAATCTATTTTAATTTATTTTTGTTTGGATAAATATTAATTTAAAAATCACTTTATCTTATAATAAAATTTTAAAAATAATAAAAATACATAAAATTTATAATAAAAGTAAATAACAAATATTTATTCAAAATTTTATAATTTATTTAAATATTATTAATTTAAAATTCTTACGAAAATATATATTAAAATTGAGATATTTAAGGGATGTGGTTATGAGTCAAAAGATGATTTGTTATTATTTTTTAAATTTTGAATTTATCAAATTTAATTATCCCTTAATTTTAGTCTTGAGAAAAATACCAAAATTATCCCCATATATGCTTTCTAAAAGCTGGGGAAAAAAAGAAGCGATCGCGAGTCTGAAATCACCTTTTCGATGATTTCGGCTTCGTGGCCTTGAAGCTGTTTCATGGTTTTAAAACGGATTAGGGTTTAGGGTTTAGGATTTGACTAATTAATTTTATTAAATCGGCTTCGTCCCGCTTGAAATTGCTTGAAGCGGTCAATCAAACAGGCTCATTATGTTTGGATGATTTAGGAGGTGAAGTTGTAAAATTAAAAAATAAGAGATTTAATAAGTAATTTAAGATAAATTAAAAGGTATGTATATAAATGCTCTTTTTTTTATAATAAAAATTTTGTTGCTAAAGCTTAACCTTAAACATGTAATATGCATATAAGTTATATTACAGATAATAATTATAAGATTAATTTATATGTATATATACCCATAAAATATATTGTATGTACATTGTATATGCTACATTAATATTATGTGTATATTGAGTTGAATTTTAGATGAACTGATTTATAATTAGACAGCAGCTCATCAAAAGCTTGCCCGTCTAGCTCAGTTGGTAGAGCGCAAGGCTCTTAACCTTGTGGTCGTGGGTTCGAGCCCCACGGTGGGCGTTACTTCTTTTTCTTGAAAAAAAAGTTTTTTGAATTTAAATAATAATTAATCACATAATCAGTTGATTATATTTTTAATTACAATGACATCTATGTACTTTATTTTTGTTAAGTTTAAATATGTATTTTTTTATCATTTACAAATTGTTGTAACGAATTTGAATTAATGGTTTAAGAAGTTTTATGTATTGGTATTGGTAAAATATTTAGTAAGCTCAATGTTTTATTTCAATTAAGTATTCAAATTATTTTTTTATATTACATATGTATTTTTACATTTTACTAAGGGGGTGTTTGGTTCAGTGTTATCTCAATGTCAATGTTATTTAGATATCATGTTATCTAAATATCATTGTTATTCATCAATAAACATTTGTTTGGTTCAATGTTATGATATTAGAAAATATCAATGCTATCCAAATTATTTTTTTTAGTTGGAAGTTATTGGCATTATAATGACAAATTGATGGTGTTATCTTGAGATATCGCCCAATTTGGAGTGACATCTAGATGTCATCATGTAATGACATTTTTGTAATTAATTGTAATATTATTTAAAGATATCATTAAACCAAACAATTAATTTCTAAAGATAACATAACATAACATTGAGATAACATTGAACCAAATGCCCCCTAAAATTTTTTTCATTATATATATATATATATATTTGATTTATTTATCTTCTACATAACATATATGATAGGATGAAATTGAACGACTTTAATAATAGACTCACTCCTATTATTGGCTCTATAGTGGGTAACAATATTCTTAATTACTTCAAACCTATTAATCTTAAAATGCTCGTGAGCCATAATCATTTCAATGAGTTATACTATCTCGTCACTACATTTATGTTCTTCTTCATGTCTCACTTTCATAACTTTTTTTTTTTATGTTTTTCGATGTTTTATAACTTTTCTCTTCCACAAAATTTTCTTCTCCAAATCTTTTATATTTTTTGGAAAAGATATGATTTGCTACATTAATCGAGATACATAAAAGTGTAGCATTTTTCTCGACAGAGGATACAAAAATTTAGGCAAGACATTTCTCTGTGCTTTCCATGGGATTACTTGTGCTAGCTTTAGTAGTAGATGTGTTCAAATAGCATCATATATTGTCCTCTATCAAAAAAGGTAGCCTAATGAAAATAATATGATACCTTATAATAATTCTCTTTAGAAAGATGACTTGGATGTAGGAAATAATGAGATGCGAGAGATCACCTTTTTAAGAGTGGGTAGAGTAGTAGTATTTTTTGTGGTATATATTTCTTTGAAATAGGAACATATTTTCTCTATAATTTTAATATAAGCTTATCCAAGTTATAAATTGATCCCAATCTATAATATTCTAGGAAACACTCAACACAGCAGATGCAGATCTAGGTTTGCATTGTAAGTTTTAACTTTTCAAACCTAACTTTTCTAGGGTCTACTCAAAATAAGATACATGCTTCCCACTTTGATATGAATTTTGATCAACCGGCCATTAAAATAGAATATTTCTGATATTTAAATATATTTTGAGTGAAAATCTTAAAACTTTGATATTTAGGTAGTGGCAAGTGAAGGAGACATCTGCAATGCGAATTAATTTTAGGACAGATCAGCGCTTTAATATGACATCGAGGAAGAAACAAATATACTATTAAAAGTAAAAATATAATTTTAATGATTTATTAATGAATTTTTTTTTTCAAATAGATTTTGACTGAGTTTTAATTTAAGTATGTGTATGTAAGATTTTATAATATTTTGAGTGTACATAATGTAATTGATTAAAAATGAATGGGTAACATATAACGAAAGTAAAATGGTGTGGCATATAGTTAATTATCCCTAAAAAAAATTCCTTATAAAAAATTTCATACTTTAAAAAGTTTGGATGTACATGCAATAAGATCTATATCTTAGAGACCAGGATGCAATTTAACCTATAGTTTTATTATAAAGGGTGACTAAGCTTCGTTCTTATCCCATTCCATCCTCATCAGAGTCAGGACAAAACTTAGATTAAAAAAATGTCGCATGCGATCAGTATAATCTCAACCGTCAAAAGTTTACCGGACGGTTGATATAGCTTGTTCGCATAAGAAAGCACTAGAAGCGCATGCATAAGGACAAAAGATGTGCGGGACGTACGGGATACACAGGATGATGCCACGTGGATGGTGATGGGCTACGGAGCCCTTCCCATCCTGCAATATATAAATTGGGAGTTCTCGTGATGGGGAAGCTAATTCTATCGTCTTCTTTTCGAGCTTCAGTTGATCAAGAGCAAAATGTCGTGCTGCGGAGGGAATTGCGGGTGCGGGACCGACTGCAAATGCGGATCTGGCTGCACTGGGTAATGTTTTGTTCTTAGATTTCAACTGGTGTTTGATTTATGCGTGCTTAAGCCTGCTTGGATTTTACTGCACTTTTTGTGATTCCGACCGACCGAGTTGAGGTGCCTTTTGGATGATCTGGTTCTTTGATAAAGAATTTCCGATGATTAATGTGTTTCCGTTTTCAATCTGTGTTGGATTTGGCGGCTGATTTGATTTATGCGTTTATGATTTCAAATCGCCTTAGATTTTGGAGCAGTTTTGATTCGATCTGCGACCTTAATTAGGAGGAGTTCCAATGTGAATCGATGATCTGGTTATTTGAAAAAGGAATTCCAGTGTGATTACTGCGTGATTTTCGTATTCCTGATGATGTGATTTCCCCCAATTTTGTCCGATCAGCGTTGCGATGTGATTTTCTAGTAGTTGGTATTATCTCGGAAGTTGACGATCCGAGTCTTCTGATTCTCCTTCGAGCCGTTCTGGTTGTCAGTTTCACCTTTGATTTCTCTCCTATAGCAGTTGCAAGATGTACCCTGATCTTCGTGAGGAGACCTTCGCGACCATCCAGACCATGGTCCTGGGAGTTGCTCCTCAGAAGGGGTTTGTTCTTCTAGACAAGCTATTTGCCGAGGCTTCCTTTGGCTTTCGTTTATAGTTAACATTGACGGGATCTTGAGTGATAGGTTTGAAGCGGCCGGATTCGAGTCGGCTGTGGCAGGAGCGGAGAACGGCGGCTGCAAGTGCGGCGACAACTGCACCTGCGACCCCTGCAACTGCAAGTGAATGAGAAATCTCGTCTTCGTCAGGAGCCATGGTGCTGTGTGCTGCTCATCGTAGATATAACGGGAGTCTTTTGACAGGTATTTGCAAGAACTTCAATAATGATAGCTAATAAAAAGATTGTTTAAAGGCGTTCGGATGAGTCCGCCCTAATGTCTTCTTCCCTCGTGTTCTTTTTTTTTTTTGTGTGGTGTGTGTGTGGTGTGTGTGTGGTGTGCAGCGTGTTCTACCGAGCACGCGAATGAAATGGAAATGGCTCCTCTTCTCATGCATGTGCTCCTACTCCTAATCATCCATTGCTACTCTCTTTGTTATTATTCTTCATTTTTGATTCGTTAAATTAATAGTTGGGATAATTTCATGTTAAATTTATAAATCATCCTTAGTATCATATTAATCGAAATTTTTTACTTATTGAGCTCATCCTCGGTTTATCTCACAGCTGAATTTGAAATGAAGCTAAGGGGTGTTAATTGGTTAATGTTATTGTTATTTAAAAAATAATAATTTTTTGGTTTAATGATATATGTAAATAATTTTTTATAAAATTATAAAATTATTAATAAAAAATATTTAAATTATATAACATAATACTAAAATAAAAACAAACTAAATGCCCCCAAATTAAATCTCTGCTCTCTGCTTGGGGGATTCTTCTTTCAAAACAGCCTAAATCATTTTTATTAATTTTCATATTTATTTTATATTTTACATAGTTTAATATTTAAAATTAATTTTATTTTATCTCTTATTAATTTTAATTTACTTTTTATATAAATTTTAGTATTAAAATAAAGTTGTCATATTAATTTATTTTTTATCCTAAAAACGGTTCACATCAACTCCAAGGGATTTAATTTTAATTAAGTATATCACATTATATATAAAATTTAATATTAAAAATTAATTTTATTTAATATTTTATATATATTATTAAAATAATAATTAATTTATATTATATTTTACGTATATTTTAATATAATAATTAATTTTATTTTATATTTTTTATAATTTTTAATAAAAAATATTTTTATTTAAATTTAATTTTATAAACAAACAGGTTCCAAATAGCTCTCAAACCGGCCTATTAAGACGTCAAAAGTAATATTATGTAATAATTTTAAAAAATAAATTTATTTATATATTATTGACAAAAGTTATATTTATGCACATTATTGAGGTCATCAAAGTTTAAATATTTACTTATGTAGTACTTATATATTCAATTATAGTTTATATATCAATTTGCTTGATAGAAAATTGAAATGCAAATAAAAAATAATGTTCAATTATAATAATATAATAGTCTTCATATTGCGTTAGACTTGACTACGAGCCTTCTTAATTTCAATTTCAACATTTCAAAATCATTCATTAATTATTTGGCACAACTTGCATTGCCTGATTGGATGTTTAATTTTTAATGTTGATGTTAAATGATAGCTGAAGCAGTTTAACTATTAGATCTTGTTTAACGTGAGAATTAAAATTAGGATTAAAATAGTATTAAATTAAATAATAATAATAATAAATAAAATTATTTTATATATATTTTAATGTAAAAAATATTATTTTATTTTATAATTTTTAATAAAAATATTAATTTTATTTTATATTTTAAATTAAAATATTTAATTTTAATATAGAATTTGAAATAAATTTGATATTTTTATTAAAAAATTATTGAATAATTAATATAAAATAATATTTTTATATTAAAAAAAATTAAAATGTTTTATTATTTATTATTATTATTTAAGATTTTTGCATTAAATATGATTTTAAATTTTTTTTGTTTTATTTTTAGTTTTAATCGGATGTTTTAAAAAAAAAAAAACAATCTGATGTCACCCTATTATTATTATTGTTATAATTTATTTACTGGAGTCACCATATTATTCGATTGTGTACATAAGATACATAGGTGCCGACATAAATGATATAATTAAGTTTATCTTTTATGAAAGATAATAATTATTTTATGACACGTTCCATTAACGATATAGATAGCTATAAATATTTAATAAGTGATTTATTGAAAAGTTATTATAGTTTATTTTTAATTATATTTTGATTATAGTAGTTTTTAAATTTTTTTTTGGATGAGTTTACTCCAATTTATTTAATATTATAAGTAAATATTTTTTAAATTTTAAAAATTACGCCATTACAGTTATTTTCATTATTTTTTCACTTTACTGTCGCTATTTGGTTAGGCTCGCATTTTATGTTATATAGTAGGCTTCCACTCACATTCTGCTACGTGGTTATGTGGGCCCTACATCATGGAGGTAGCAGAAAACTCATTAACGTCGGTCTCTAACGGAGTTACTTAACGGAGCTCGCGGACCCAGAGATAGCCCTGTTATCGCCGCCTCTATTTTTTGTAATACAATGTTCGTGAATGGTTATACAAAGCTCCCTTTCGCATTAAATACTTTGATCATACTGCTATTAAAGTACAAGTTTATTTCTTAAAATACACAGTACAATCATGCATTTTACGTCTCCATCATGCCCATATACATTGAATCTTAGGTTATACAACTAGTAATTTCTGAATACAAATTATGAAATGTATCTTAATTTTGCCAGTACATTTTCATTACTTATATGAACTATTGTAATGTTACATACCATTATCGCCTATAACAACATCAAATAATATCAATACAAATGTTATTTCTTATAATACAATGTCCGTGAATGATTATACAGAGGTAGTTATTTATTGTTTAGTAATATCTTATCAAAATCTATTTGCAGTATGCTTCGGGCTGAGTGAATGAGATATTTTATTGCTATCTCCACTTATGCAGATAAAAGTGAACAATGCTGAAAAAGCATACGATGTATATTCAAATTATGCCTTTCATACTGAATTTAGTGTTAGAAGAAGTCACCTTGCTTATTGAGTTAGTACGAAAAAGCCAAGAGTGAAAGAATTTGTTTGCTCAAAAGCTGGCTACAAAGATGGTGACAAATAAAAAGGGAAACACTCAGAAGCAGCATTTCAACCATTTAGACGCCTGTTGATGGTAATTGGTATGTCGCCAAGTTCATACAGGAGTACAATCACGACCTTGCAAAACTCGAAGAATGTCACCTTTTTAGATTACAGAGATCTATATATGAGCTTCATGCTGAGATTTTGCGCACAATGTCAAAGCATGGTATTAGAACTTCCGATGCATATCCTCAGCGGCTTCCATATGAGTTGGAGCAACAATATAGTTCCTTATTACAGCAAAGAGATATAAGTATAATAACAACTTCACATTAGAGAATTTGCTAGTGAATATAAAAATATAAACAAATCTTTTATGAAAAACAAGTTCAATAAAATGAACTGTAAAATCAGAACAACAAATTTTCTAGCATCTGAATTCCCTGATGTTGCATACAGTTGCAATTCCTTCTTGATTTCTAATGAGTTCGATGGACTGGTTGTACTACTGCATTCTCAGTCATACACCAATCTACTGTTTGGTAGGCCAATGAGAACTAACAACCTCTGTGTTAAACGAAACCAACAGTTGGCCTATTTTGAATACAGACAACTCTATATCCCATCTGAGGATCATCATGGATATTATTGACATATTCACCAAGAAAGATGAGATCCTTAGAAAATGCATCATCCCTAATCTGTCAAGCACATTCCTAGTTTTATTTGGAATGAACTTCTCAATTTAATCAAACACTGCTCTCACTATGCTAGGAAAACTTTTACATGTGAAGTGTAACATTCGTATAGACGCCGTTACTGCATTTGAAGATAAATTAATTGTGAAATATCAATTTAAAAAATAATTTTTCTATGGGAATGTAACATCAAAAAAAAATGTGTATCATATGGTATTACATTGCATTTTAAATTTACGATTATGTATTGATCAGTAAATTCAAATTAGATTCTATTACAATACAGAATACAATGTATGATATTAGTGTAAGATATTAACACACAAAATTTAGACAAAAAATTCTTTTGTAAATGCATAGTTTATTATCCAATACAATATATTATTCTATCAATGCATAGTCTTATATTTCAAATACAATTTACAATCATTACAAATTACTCAAATATAAAATTTTATGATCATGATGTTAAATCTAATTAATTCATGAGCTTTGCTCTTTATTCACTATAATGCTTATACAATATCATAACATGGTAATACAATCTATTTTATTTTGCATACACACTACTTTTAATATTATACACTATTAAAAATATTAGTCTAAATTCTGTGTTGTATGTCAGACACTAATAATCATATAGGAGTATTGTTAATCACATAATAGATTACAGATTTACAGAAGAATCAGTCACATTAAATATATTTAGAGACAATGTGTATATAAAATAAATTGATATGTATTGTCATGCTTTAATTTTGTATAAGCATTCTAGTGAATAAAAGATAAATTACATGTATTATCTACCTTTAACACCGTAATTAAAAAATTTAGCATATATGTGTATGAAACTTTTTACGGTTTGTATATAACTGAGACAACACTGTATGAACAGTTTAAATATTTATATAGTCAATATTGCTTGTAAGAAAGACGTGAAGAATAGTGCCGCACCTCTTATTTAGTAGAAAGATTTATGATTTTATTATGGTAAAGAATAGATGGAGTTTGTAGTTGTCACCTGGGAGAAGCTCGGTGAAAGCACGGTTCGATTTTTTCTGGAAGATCACTGATAGTGAAAAGATGGCCCGCTAGGATTTACTTGCAGAGGAAGGATCACGACCTTTACAGTAACCGATGATACATTTTTTAATTAATATTTTATTTTAAATTTGGGGCAGCACTTCGTCTTTGCGGCGGTGATAACGAGGCTATCTCTGGGTCTGCGAGCTCCATTAAGTAATTCCGTTAGAGACTGACGTTAACGAGATGTCTGTTGCCTCTGTGATGTAGGGTCCGCATGACCATGCAGCAGAATGTAAGTGGGGGCCTAATATATGACATGAAATGCGAACTTGACTAAATAATTTCTTTGGGAGAAGAGGTAGAGAAAAGAAAGATCTGCTCCCGGAAATTGTCAGCTGCCACAGGAAGAGGAAGAAATGTTGAGTTCAGACACCCTGCCACGTCACATATTCATAATCCAATTAAAGTATGACAGCTGTCGAGAACTGGCCCTACCGCAGCGGTGCTTAGACGGCAACAAACGGAAGAAATTTCGCGATGGAGTTAACGGCAATTTCTGAGATTTCTGCAGAGTTAACAGAGATTTCTGCGATTTTGAAATTGGTGTGTTTCCTTTTTCTTCAAAAATACTGGTGTCCTCCGCTAACCCTAAGTAGGAGAAAAACTGCCCTCTATTATGACTATGTGACATGGCAGTGTCCAAACCCAACATTTCTTCCGGGAAGAGAGAGGAGGGAGAGAGAGAGAGGAGAGAGGGCAAATAAATGAGGTAAAATTGAAATTTTAGGAAATTTAAAATAAAATATTATTTAATTGTTGATGAAAATTATTGATTTGAATTTTTTATATAATAATTGTAATTTATAGAATTTTTATTATTATATAATTTTTAAAATAAGTTCATTCAAAAAATTTTTAAATACAATAAACTTAAAATAATTAAGAATTAACTATAAATTTTTTTTACTAATTAACCAATTGAATCAAATTACACGGTCTGATAGATATGATCATAAACTAGCACGTTGTCGGTCTAATTCAACGCTAAAATTAGATTGAAAATCAGATTTGATTAAATCATAAAAATTTATTTTAATTATATGATATAAATTCTTTATGATGTGTGTTTGTAAATGTTAATTTTAAGATTAAAATTAAACTTAAATTATTATATTTTTTATTTGAAATTATGTATAGTATGTAATAAATTTAGTTATTATATTGAGATATATTAGATATGCAATAGAAGTTAATTATTATTTTGATATTTATAAATGATATGAAATAAAATTAATTTTTTTTATTTTAAAATATATGTAAAAAAATAAATAAAGTTAAATTATAATATTAAAATTTATATATAATGTGTAATATTAGGTTAATGTTTGTCAATATTTTTGATAAATATTTTTTGAGTTTTAAGGCAATAGCACTTTACTTATTCAATCAACTAAATGATTATTTTAATCGATATGACTATGAATTAAGTAGTGTTATACTTCTCAAAAAAAAAAAAAAAAGTAGTGGCTCACACGCTTTATACTTCTACTTAATATTTATGAAATTGATTTTCTTATATATATAAAAAATATATATTTTATTAATTATAAAAATACATTTATTTTTTATTATTTATATAAGTACATCATATTTTCATTATTCATATAAGTGCATCATATATTAATAAAATATATTTTATTAATTAGTTTGTAGGTCATATTCACACTTCTGTGTGACATATTAGCAAGTACCTAATAATAATAATAATAATAATAATAATAATAATAACAATAATAAATATTTATAGAATTATTAAATTCATTAGGGTTAGATTTCGATTCGATTTCAGTTAATCTTTAAAATTTTGAACCTTTCATTCTACTTATTCTAAGATAGGTCAGATTTTCAAAATCTACGTTATAACATTGATTTTAAATTTTAATGGTATATAATAAACCGTGCGACCCTTATCGTAGCCATTGCCATAGAAAAATTTGTATCTTTAGAAAATTTATTGGGTTTAGATGTCTGATCATATCAAGTGTTTGTCAGCCAACAACAGAGAGCCACGCATGTCAGTGGGCCTCACTTTGCGGGTAACACTACAAATGACGTTAAGTTGCTAAGTCATTGAACGAACTGTCTGGTTAGCCGACTAAATGATTTAGTAGCTGATTGAATTGCCTATTCGTTTTAGTTAAACGGTCCATTTGATTATCAGATTACGTAGAAATTTATCTAAGATAAATAAATATAGCTTAAAATTAGATAGATATTTATTTAAAATAATAAGTATCAAATATAATTATATATTTTTTAAATTAATATTTACTTGATTTTAAAATATACTTACTTTTTAAAGCAAAATATCTACTTAATACTATTTGCAATATAGCCTTTAGTTGGAATTAGATTTTTCGCTCAATATAAATTTTAATTATAAAAAAAAAATTTATTTCACATTTAATGTAAATATAAATATTAGAATTTAAAATATTTCACATTATATACATTCTTTTAGTATTAAAATAAATTTATTTTATTAAATTTAAAAAATAAAAAATATTTTTTTTCCCAAAAAAAAGCTCAACGAGGCTTATAAGCCTTTGCGTTTCAAAGTAATCGCAGTTTCTCTCCTCTCTCGAGCTCAAACTCGAAACGAAACCCTAGAAATTCCGATCTCAAACTCGAAACGAAACCCTAGAAAGTCTACTGCACGTTCCCTCCGCACACCTATCCAAGATGCCGGCGACTGCGGGGCGAGTGCGTATGCCGGCGAACAACCGCGTTCACAGTAGCGCGGCTCTCCAGACCCACGGCATCTGGCAGAGTGCTATCGGCTACGATCCCTACGCTCCCACCAACAATAACGACAAGGATTCGAAGCCCTCGGCTGACCGGGGCTCCTCGGCTGGCGAGGATGGCGGTGGTGGTGAGAACGCATACGCCAGCTTCCAAGGCCTGCTTGCCCTTGCGCGGATCACCGGCACCAACGCCGACGATACTCGTGGGGCCTGTAAGAGGTGCGGCAGAGTCGGGCACCTCTCGTTCCAGTGCCGTAATTTTCTCAGCCTCAAGGCGGAGGACGAGAAGGATGATTCGGCGATTAACAAGGCCACGGCTCTGTTTCGCGAGATGAAGAAAGCTGCGGGCAGGAAGGAAGAAGAGAGCGAAGAGGAGGATGAGGAGGAAGAGGAAGACGAGAGTTCCGATTCGGACGTGGATCCGGAGATCGAGAAACTAATTGCTGCTAGGTCTGGGAAGAAAATAAAGAAGAGGAATTCTGAGAGAAGGGGAAGGTCAAGGAAGAGGAGCGGAAAAAGATCCAAACGCTGTGACAATGATGATGACGATGAGGAGGAGAGGAGGAAGGAGAAGAGAAGGGCAGAGAAAGAAAAGAGGAGGAACAGTGGTTCCGATGATGATGAAGAAGAGGGACACAGGGGTAGGAAGAGCAGGAAGGACAGAAAGAGAAGGAGGAGTCACAAAAGGAGGGATGTTTCTGATGATGGGTCCGAAGAAGAATCCGATGGCTATACCAGGCGAAGGTACACGAGGAAAGATGCCCATGAAAGCGATTCCGATGGTTATGTTGCTGATCGGCACCACAGGCGAAGAAGGCATAGGCGGAAGGTTTCTCCGAGTGGATCTGACACAAGTTGTTCGGGATATGAGGAGGATAGCCTGCGAAAGAAGTGCTCTAAAAGGAAAAGCAAACATAATATGAGGGACTAATAGCTCAGTTGATCTCAGGTAGGCCTTTTACCTCTAGTATGTTGATTTTGATAAATACTTTCTACTCGTCATTGTGTGGCCTGTGATACCGTCTAAGGAATTTTCTTTTGTTTTTGTTCCTTAAATTATATTTTTGAACTTAAATTCCATTCTGCAGCCAGGAATATACGTTGAAATATTCATATTATTCTCTAGTTATCTTGCTCATGACTTGAACATTGCATATCCTGCATATAGTTGTTCATCTCCTGGTGCAAGTAAATTTCAAAGTCAATTCTTTTTCTATAACATCAGCCATGATATTCTGAAATTAATTATGCAGGATGCACACTACATACTTTCCTGTCATATCTATTTGACTATCACTTTTTGAAGTATTTGTTGTGCTGGTGCAGGATGTTGTTTTGTGTTTACTTGAAACTAAGCATGTGCAAAACCTAAATGAGTTCCTAATGAAACTTGTATGTGAACATAATATTAGGTGCGCTAGGAATATGTTGGAGACAATCTACTTTGGGATGCAGCGATAGGTGATTATGCTATTTTTACTATTTTTTAGGAATAAGCTTAAAGTTTGAAAATATACAAAATAAATCAGAAGCCTAAATAGGATAAGGAAGAAATTCAGTTGGCAAAGCAGTAAGGATTTAAAATTTAACTTTTTTTTTTTTTGGTTCATTGTTTGAAAATATCAAGAGGGTGCTTTATTTTCAGGCACCGAAAATCTTCTGGAAACCCAAAAACTTCAGCGAATGTTTGAAGGAGTTATAAACCAAAGTAGATAATGCAAAACAACAACAACAACTAAGCCTTAATCCCACTAGGTGGGGATAATGAAAACAAAATGAAAAAAAAAGAGGAAGCATCTGATCAGGATGAACATTATGCCCCCGTTTGATGAACCAGTGCATTGCATCAAAGACAGATGGGAAGTGGAACCTTAAAAAGATCAAATTTTATTTTAGGAAAAATTTACGTCATTCTTCTTTGTTGTTTCAGCAATTGCCTATTTGCATCCTTGCAATACAGTTAATTACTTACCTAAATTAGATGTTACTGTTTGAAGTTGATGCCTATGATGATTGAGAACAGAATTGACATATGGGTTCATGTTGTGCTACAATCCCCTTTAGAGGCTGATTCAAAGTGAGTTATTGAGTCTTTTTAGGCTTAGTTTGATTGATCAAGCTATTCATTCTATTTATTTTAGTTGAGTTGAGCCTAATCTAGGTTCAGTTTATATATGACTAATCGAGCCTAAGATGAGATCAATTTTCATTTATATTAGGTTTATTGTTTTTTATTATTATCCAACATATTCTATTTAGGTTTTTGGTGTGTGCAAGTTCTTATGTTTATTTTTCTTCAAGAGTTTCTAAAAATCAAAATTAAGCACCACCAACCCAGTACCATAATTTCTTATTCAAGGAGATCTAACACCAATGAAGGGACCTTCTTGAGGAATATGTTAAATTCTTCATCAAAGACAGACACTGGGAATTAGGGGTGTGCAAATATGTCGAAAGAGTTGAAAATCGACTCAAAATTGAACCAAACCTGTTAATTTGGCTTGTTTTTAATTCTGTTCGAGTTCGGTTCTAAATTTACTAGAACTGGATAATTTTGGTCACTTCTTTGTTTTATTGTACGGGTAGATTGAAACTGTCTCGAATTGGATTAATTATTGATTATGTTTATATTGTATGGTTAATTGGTTATGGTCCTCTTATAAAAAATGGTTATAGTCCTTTAATGTAAGAGTTGGTATTGACTATTTCTGTGTGAGTTGTGATGGATTCAAAATTAAAAATTATTCTTTTAATTTAAGTTTGATTTAATTATGAAACATTATTTGATTTTGGGTTTTATGTTATTATATTTTTTATAGGCACATTATGGACAATCATATTTTAAGCTTGAAACTGAAATTGAATTGGACCTGAATTGAAAAAAATTGGTTTGGGTTTAGTGAATTCAGTTTGATTTCGGTTCCAGAAACCATGGACTTGACTCTAGTAGGTTCAATTCCATTTCCTCTTGGAATTGAACCGAATCAATGCGAGTTGCACTCATATTATGGATTATGAGAAATGATAGGCATTATCGTATCAAATGAGCTTTATAGTAACCCCTCGGTTCACTTCATTTCCTTAACACCGGTTCACATCACCTTTCTTGTGGTGCTCGTTATAATTCTGCTTCAGATCTATGCCTTGATGCTTCATGGATGATGAGGATTATTTCTATTTTATTATCTTGAGAGATTGTTACGGGATTGAATTAGTTAAATCTTTTTTATTTGTTTATTTTGTTTAATTTGTGGGGTTTGTTTAGTCTCGTATGGTTTGCCTTTATTTAAGGATTGGATTAGCCTACTTTAAATAGATCTTCTACTTGAACATTTGAATGGCCTTATGATTAATAAAATGTGTTTATTTATAATGTGACTTTGGAATGGGTAGAGTGAGGAAATTGGAGGGATTAGAACTCTTAGGTGAGAATTTTTAAAATTCTAGTTGTCCATTTATTTTATGAGAATTTGTATCAATGCTCTATAATTCCATTGACTTTTTACATCAATTTTTGTATTAGAGCTAGTTCCACTTCAGCTTCTGTCACCAATGCATCGCCGCATCTTCCCGCTACAATGTCTTACTTTGCTGTGCATCGCCGCATCTTTTTGCCATCGCAATTCTTGCCACACGCCACTTTTCTGTTTTGTGTGGCTTAATCTAAGACCATGTGGGTTGCTTGCACATCCCGTGTGACCTATCCTCTTGTTAGTGCACTCCTTGTGCTTCTTACGCATCTGGCATGCAACCACTTCCCGCACACTTTACTTGGATACCTCTTCCTCCCATTAGGTTGTTGCCACGGGTCCCAACGATGCACTATTGCGTGCGTCTTGTGCGTCCTTAGTTTAACTTAATTTGAGCCTAATAGAATATTCCGGACCCAAATTTATCAATAAAGACAATTTCTTATTCGAAATTAATATTTAAATTGAATTTTAGATAAAATTATCAATCTTTTCTATTATTGGATTTTGTTCAAATAGAAAGACGATCTTCTATTGAGTGAATTACTGCTAATATTTTAAGAGGAACTTAATTATTTTCTAAGACCTTATTTGATTTAGTTAATTTAATATGATTCCCTAATTTGACTTTGTAAATTGTTATTTATTGTTGATTTGAATTTATTTAAATTTTAAATTGATTTAATTTATAAGATTTTGAATTATCTTGATTGATTGCATAATATTTTCATTTTGTGAGATAATTTTATCAATTAACTTTGCTTATTTGAAATTCACATTTACATTTATATTTGTCCCACATCAAATTGGTATAAGACAAAATTTATATTCATTTCTTAAGAGCTTCAGCATCATTTTTTCCTGATCATGATATTTATTTTGACATTTCATTTTGATATTTTTGGGATTTATTTCTTTTTCACATTTCATTTATATTTGCATTATACTCATTATCTCATTTGATCTAACGCCGTGTTAATACCAACTCACACCTTATATTTAGAATAGATCTTGATTTAAGAGATTAATTGGTCAATTTGATGGCTAAGATTGATAAACGAACTGGTTGGATTACTCATCTAAAGTAGAGGTTCCTAGTTTTGATTGTAGGTTTAATTTTGCAGTCTATTTAGATTGGAATATTAGTATGAATCATAGTTTAAATATGATCCTATATTTAATATGAGAAAAGCTGTTTTACCAAAGCAAAGCTTACCAAATAGGCTAAACTTTATGTTGGCGCCTTAGAGAATGGTTGCTTTCATTATAGAACATGTTTAATTGATTTTTGAAATGAATGTAAATGTATTCTAATAAATGAGTATGTTCTCCAATCTTATAGTCAGTATCTTTTACATAGATGGTAGATTTAACTCAAGGAATGTGAACTTTATGTGAATATATTGTTAAGAAGTTTGAATAGTGTCATGCATGATTTAAAGTTTCTAAGAATATCATGGTTACCGTAATTAGATTTTTAGATAGTTTGTGGATTGATATACATGATGATATTGGGATCATTCAAAACAATTGTTGGCCTTTATTAGATGGCCTGGAATTATGAGTAAGATCAGAGATCATTAACACACTAACATCTTAAGGTCCTAGATAGATGTACCTCCTTGTGTCTTGCACCTACAATTCCTAGAGCCTAGTATTTTATTTGTTCCTACTTTTAGTTTACCTCTTGCAAGTGAGGACAAGATTAAGTATTCTGTCGCAGTTCCACAATTGTTGAAGAAGAGAACACTCATTTCTTACCTATTTAAGAAGAATATGAAACTTACAAGGATGATACTGAAAAAAATATTTAAGAAGATATCAAAAGCCCAAAAATATTGAGTAAATGATCATAGATGACATTGAGGTAATTGAAATTCTTGATTCTAAGGACGAGAGTATATCTTCCATAAAGGCCCTTATAGTTCAGAATTTTGAAGAAAATAATCTAGTACATGCTTTATTTTATGATGATAATGATAAGAAGTTTACTTGTAAAGGTAATTTTATATTTATGAGGAGCTTGATGATTTGAAAGTCAGGAATATAAAGTATATTGAAATGATTGTTAGTTGTGGTCATAATGATGAGTACAATGTATTTGATTAGAAACATTTATATATAGCCCGTTGAAGATGATATCTCTAAAGTTGTTATTTGTAAGAAATATGAACTTGAGAGAGCCATTAAGGAGGAGAAAGAAAAAAAGCAGAAGAAAGAGTGATGTATTTGGCATGGTTATGATTGAGTCTTCATTGTGGTATCTATAAGTTCGTCAGTTAGGTTCACAAGTTATTTCTAGAGAACCTTATGGAGCTTGTTAGGAACTACCTCAATTATCATTTTTACCTTCTTTCTCCATATTTATGGTCACTAAGTTAGTATGGAGATCTTAAGCTATAGTTTAGTGAGTCTACATGCATGCTATTTTTTTTTAATTTTTATTTTTCATTATATATTAGAGAGTTGCTTGAGTCAGGTTTGTATCTGCATCTTCATTTACATTCATGGCATAAAAAGTTATATAAATTTGATAGAGAAATTATTACTTATAAGTGCAAATTTTGTTGAATATGATTATGTGATAATTTGAGTTAATTTCAAACTCATGGAAAAAATTTATTTAAAGTTTTAAATGAAATTGAATTGATTGGTTGAATTTGTTCTTAACCACTACATTTTGAGATTTATTGTACTTCTAGTATTTTCTTAACCACTACATATGTAGTGAAATTTAGCTTTCTAAATTTCTATCAAAATGAACCTACTTGTTAGCATCGACTAGTCAAATCTATCTCAAATAAGAAGCAAATTGAATAATTGTTGATGATTAGATAACTCTATTTGAAATCAAAATATTAGTGATATTTGATTTGGTAGAAATATAAATCTTTTTCAAGTGATTTGAAGATGTTGATGGAGATATCGTCACATGTAGCTTTGATCATCTTGAGATATGGATTGATGGTATTATTCCATCCCATGGTGACACATGATATTTACATAATCATTTGGAGATGATTGATTGAATGATATGGAGCTACACACAAGATTAACTTAAATCATTGAGAGTACATGTCGATTAGAATCTGGATCCCATGGAGATAAACACAGTAGCGTTGATTCATAGTTGAATGGATCCTATGGAGAGTCACGCTTGCAAAGTTTAGCTTTATTTGATGAGGTTAAGTTATTCTGACCTGAGGAGAATTAATGGGGACATCTTATTAATTTATGATCCAGATCAGATTATGTTCCATAATGCTTGTGAATGATAAGAGTTATGTTTATTATATTTTATTATTTAGAGATTTTGTTTGAACTTGTTAAATTGTTATTTATTTATTTAAGGGGCAACTACATACATACTATTAAAATTCAGTTATTTTATATATTTGATACTCAAATCTTTAATATTACATATTAACAATCATATAAAAATTACATCACATATACAACTTATGCCACATTTATTACGTACATACTATAGCTTTGTGGCATGAGTTATACATGAGATGTAACTTTCATATTATTTTAGTGGCTAATATGTTATATTAAAGATTTAATTGTCAAATATATAACCTCTAAATATTATAGAATTTTGGGTATTGGTTTTATTCACTTTGATTATGATTTCTTTGATATTGATTGGAGCTTCTTTGACAAGCGAGTTTCCAGATACTCGATGCGGTCGAGTTCTTTCTCACTTGGAAAGAATTCACCATGAACAGCCATGTCGCCAAACCTGTGTGATATAGTTTTAGAGCCTTGGTTATAACTCAAGTGGTGTGCATATGCTGAAAGTCGATTCTACTAGAAACATCATCCTATGCAGTATGATTAACCTTGTGTTCTTCACGAGCCATTTGTTTAATGCTTTCTACGATAGTTGGTCTCATGATTGGGAGCGATGCAATTTTTTTGAAACTTTTTGAGAATACATGTATGCACAACACTTAAAACTTGTCGATTTACATATTGGAACTGTAAGTTGCTCTTAATTATGCTCTGGCCAATTAAAACTACAAGATATCGTGATCCTTAACTTTGGTTAACCCTCGGCCTTTGATATTGAAATAATTCATGCATTCTCAAAAAGTTTCTTCAAACTTTCATGTCAGTTCGAACTTTTATGACTAATTTCATTTGTTGTCTGAAATTCTTTCTGAACTTGTGTCTGCACCTGCCCTGTGGTTTGTTTGTGGCATCAGATGCAAATGCCAACAAGTCAGCAGCTTCTGAATGCAAATGGTCTGCAGTTGCAGCTGCAGCTTCCTCTAGTTATCCTTAGCAGGCATGTTCAATCTGTACTGTTTTTAAGTATTATCATTCACGGTTCCGATAATTAAAACATGTTTCTATTGAATATGAGGGTGAGAGTTTGGCCCAAAGATTGATAAATATTTGATGTTCTGATAGATTTAATCCTAATTGAGCTGAAGTCGCGGTTGTTGTGCCTAGTCGCAGGTTATATTTACAGTTTGTAATTTTATTGAGCCGAGTTCGATTCGTGGTCAGAACGCCTGATTGAACTTGGCTCATTTTTATTTTCCAAAATATAAATAGTATGATTATCAAATAATATAATTGTTTGTTATTTTCATAAATGTGTGTGATTTAGTGGTTACAAGTTTGAAAGCCAGTGAATGCTTATTAAAATTATTTTTTCCTAAACAATTCTCTATTCTTCGGGAGGTTGGTTGTTGAGCTTGACTTTATTAAGGTTTGAGCAAGGTCAAAATCGATTGCTTATCGAGCTGGGCCAGCTCGAGTCGAGATGTGAATCTAAAAAGTCGAGCTGGAGCTGTGTTTGGTGTGACTCATTCTCATCCCTAGTTGTATATGTAGTCTAATATTTTATACTTTCATGCTAAGAGCAGACTTGAACTTATATGACAGGTAGCATGCTCTCATCGGCGCCCGGCGTCGAGCAGGATGTAAAGAGGGTGATAAAAAGCTTTCAACCGTAGTCCGCAATGCATCATAGCCCGGTAAACTGAAGGGTATTTGTTGCTTATAGTAGTTAAATTTCGTAAGCTCATTTGGTAACATCTCTTGATGATAGTCGCGATTTTGATTACGGATGATTTGTCTTAAATGATATCTTTCAGGATTATTATGCTGATTCTGTTGTTTGGGGATAAGTGTTTATGTGGAGGGAGGACGGAGGTAGTATTGCATTCTATTTGATTTACCTCCCTCCTCCGAAAAGGAAATCATTATCATGAATATGGAAGACATTGTTTGGTTCGAGGGTTAAATTTTGGATTAAAAAAAAATTTATTTTATAGATTTAATAAGAAAGAAATTTAGTTTGATATTAGGAAGTACGTAAAATGTGAAATAAAGTTAATTTTAATGTTCGTATTTGTATTGAATATAAAATAAATTTGATTTTTTATAATTAAAATTTGTGTTGGTTTGAAAACAAAAGCCTGTAGCAAATGAGCTTAATCTCATATGTCAAACTGTTCATTTTGCATGGGTTTAGTTTGTATGGCATGGAGTTCACCTACTTAATTTAAGGGATTGTTTGCTATAAAAAAAATTTGTTATTTATTTAAAAATAATAATTATTTGATTTCATAACATGCATAAATAATTTTTAAAAATATTATAATATTATTATTATATAAGAAATGATGTCTAGATGTTTAAGAATCAAGATAATATTGAATTAAACAAACTTTGAAGGCTAATGTTGTGTATTATTTTGTTTAGTTGTATGCAAGATAGTGATGATCTTTAGTTTTTATAATTATTATTTTAGTTTTAAATTTTTAAATGAAAGTAGTTTTATTCTAAAAATTTAGATATCAAAATTTTTTTTCTTTAATAAACTAATGATGTTATGATAACACTGAGCGTTTGATTTAATGTTATTTTGTTATGTTATGTTATTCAAAAAATTATTATTTAATTTGATGTGTAGATTTTTATAAAATGTTCTAAAATTGTTTGAATATTATAATATCTAAGATAATTTTATAATTTTAAAATAATGACCTCTGAAGTTGATGCCTATGTTAACATATTATGAATTTAAATAGAAGAGAGATTTTTATTCCAAATAATAATTTAATAGAATGTGTAATGAAAAATTAAGCACAACGTAAATAAATGGATTTTTTTTGGATTGTTGAAAAATGACTTTTTTTAATTTTAATCTGAATAATATTTCAAATAATTTAAGTTCAAAAATTAGTTCACTTCAACATAAATTCAGTTCACATTCTTAATCCTTTTCATTTCATTGTCGATTAAAAACAAAAAAAATCCTTTATTGTATTGAGAAAAACAGCAGTAGCCTTTATAATTTTTGGCAACTTCGTTCAGAAAGCCTACGGTATTATTATTATTATTAATATTGTATTATCCAAAAAAAATTAATTAATATGTAAATAATTTTATAAAACATTTAAAATTAAGGGTAATTTATACCTTCAATATTCACATCATTAATATTACATTAATCATTAAAATCATATAAAAATAATATATAATATAATTTTATCAATAAATATATAAAATATTAAAAACTTAAATCACAGATATAAAATAACTAAATTTTAATAATAAATATGTAATTATCCCTTAAAATTATAATTCAAAAGTACATGAATGTTTTATTTTCATTGCGCTCTATCAGTTAACAATTTCTAAAGAATTTATATCATAATTGATTCGATAAATTTTACACTGACTGTCAACTGCCTAACGTAACCCTTCACATTTCTCAACGGCACAATGGAAACGCGAAAAGTGAGAAACGAGGACTTCCATAAAAGAATTACGAAGGGTTGCAAATCATGATGAGAAACTCAAAGAATGAGAAACAAGTTTCTCTAGTTATTAATTATCAACTGCCTAATGCAACAACGCGTTAATAAAAAAATGCAACACGAGAACTTCCCAGGAGGTCACCCATCCTAGTACTACTCTCGCCCAAACACGCTTAATTTCTAAATTCTTATGAGATCTGATGTTTTAGTGCTGATACGATGGTATGATCGCACTCTAAAATTATAACTTAAAAATAATATCTAAAAACTAAAAATCACACCCTATTTTAGTCTAAAAAATGAGTTACAAATAGAGATAAATTTGCACTACTACAACCCCTAAAATATTCCCCCAGCAGCCCCAAATTCACACATAAATATTTATTTCAGTCACAAATTTTACATGTTCTGGAGCGAGTGTGAGCCATGGCCAAAACGGAAAGATAATATAAGTGTGTAAATAATAGGCCCAGAATCATGAAGCAGACGAGTCGGCGCCATCATGGAGAGCGCAGCAGACAACAGACTTGTGGTGCCCTTGATAGGTTTTGATTGCCTCCCCATTCGACATCGACCACAGCTTTGCCGTGCTATCAGACGATGCTGCAATGCAAAAAATTACTCGTGTTGATCACATTTCTCTCGACATGCGAAATAAACTTGAAACTGCTATTAATGCAATGAAACTTCGTACCAGTGATCAGATAAGCACCATCTACAGAGAACACACAATCCCAGACCCAGCGCTGATGTCCTGATGATGTTACATTGTAGCATCAGATTGCAATTGTGCTCAAAGATCTATTGTCCCACTAATGTGTTAAAAATCAATATCATATTAGCTACAAATTTTAATATTTAAATTTAACTACATTACCCATCATATAAACATTTCCAAATAAAAAAATTAATTTTATTTTACATCTTACAAACAACAACAACAAACACATCATCTAACTTATAATTCACATCCTATAAGCGTATCAGAATAATAACTTACATCACATCTCTCAGACATTTCAATATAATACAAACCATACACAACTCTTAATAAAAAAATATTCTCATTTAAGTTTAACCTTAACTTTTACTGATATGTTTTATCTCAATGAAATAGTCATTCTAAGAGAAATGAAATGACAATTCCTTTATTTACTTAAATAGAATGGAATGTTACTTATGAATATAATTTACTAAAATTTCATGCTATTTACTATTATTAAATTTAATTTTAGACAAATAATTAGATGAATATAACTTTTATAAGTATTGATGTATACATAATATACATAGAAGAATGTATATATGTATATACATATGTATATGTATGTGTGTGAACAAAGGTAATTTTAGAATAATATTTTTAGCTCACAAGAAATAGCTATTCCTTGAGTAGGTGGGAAGAATGACTTTCATGAAATATGGAATAGAAATCCATGTGGAATGGCTATTCCACCAATATAAATATAGGAATAACTATTTCATAAAGAATAAGAGTAAAATGGAATATTAATTCTATCCAAGTAAACTCACCCTACAAATAAATACATAAAAATTAACATCACCCCATCTACAAATTTCAAAATTAAACTACGAAGAACATTTGATTTAATGCTATCTAAATTTTTGTATTATCTAGATATCTACGTTAACTTTAAATTGTTATTTATTTTATTTAATGTTATTATATGAAAGGATAATAAGGAATCAATCTAAGCTCAACTCTCTCTATTACAATTAGAGTGACATCTATGTCATTTTAGAGTGAAATCTTATAATTTTTTATAACACAATCTTAACATGTCATCAAACTAGATGATCAATTTCTTGAAATAACACATAACATAAAACCAAATGCCCTATTTCAAATCCTATATTATACTCTATTAAAATCAATTTTACATCACAACTTACATAAATTTCAAAATAAAAAACTAAATTTACTCAACATCACACCACGTTTAATTTCATTTAACTGATGCTAGAAATATTCTATTGCCAAACCCATACTACTCACAAATAAGTATTCCCAAGATTTTTGAAGATATTTTAGTATCATATATGCAAAATGAAGAAATGAGACAAATGACCAAAATTAACCAGACCAGAAAGTTGACTTGAATTGGCAAAGATAACAATGCTCACTTCGCAGTATTCATAACTTCCTAATGCTCTGGATGTGGATTTAAATATTCTGGTATCTGACAGGTAAATATAAAATTCACTAGAAAGTCATGTATGTAATTGGCGCCATATCTTCCATTGTAATTAAGATAGCAAAGAGTTTCTTTTATTTACCGGTCAAGGTTCTTTCCAAGGTGAAGCCATCAACATTCCATATGTTCACCGTGTGATCAGATGATGCCGTGGCTAGATACCTATCAGTGTTTCAGGCATTCATAAACAACTTCCAGTACAGAAACTGAACATAAAAGATTAAGTTTATAGGTTATGACAAGAATATTTTTATATGTTTATAGACCCTCTCACACACAAGCTAATTTGCTTTGCAGCATCAAAGCAATTTAGCATAAGTTTTTTTTTCAACCTTATGTTATAAATAGTTGAGGGTCACCATGGTTCGAACTTGATATATGACTCAAATATCACGTTAAATCCCTCATTACCAATTGATGTAACAACTTAAGCTTGTAGGTCATGGCCCAGAGATAATTATATATATGTATATATGGGAGGGACAGAGGGATATTGAAGAAATATTAGGACTTATAACTGGGTGAACAGAAGCATACCGATTAGGATCACAGAATTCAGGTGAAAGCAGGCATTTTAAGATATAGCCATCATGTGCTTGCAACTTGTGTAGGGGTTCAAAATAAGTCATTGTCTGCTGAAAAAAGAAGAGAAATATTGCAATATAAAACCATTTGAATCAACATATTTTGCAAGTCACTACTGTTAATGCAGTTATTAAATAAAATACTGGACCTGTGTTCCCTTAAGAAGACGCCAAACATAACATGTTCCACGATTATTTGCAGCAACCACCATGCTGCCATCCCACATCACTGTTAGAGACCTGACAGCTGTGTCTACCTCTGGTACCTAAATCCAGTCAAATCACTAAATCTAATGACTCTTCTTTCCATTTCATTCATACATGGATCCTTCTATTGATGGCAGCGATGACAATGATAAGATTTAGGATGGAAAAAGCCGGGCAGCTTCCAACATTTTAAGGTTATCAGCAATTTTATCCCTGCTTTCTTTGTTCACCAGTTCAGTCCCCACATTTCGTTAAAACCTGTCTTGTAGTCCTCCTAGCTTAAACTGCCCTTTGAACATTTAAGGAGCAGACTTCCGTTTAGTAGTAAACCCTATTGTTAGAAGACAAAGGGGAAAAGGGCAATTTTTCAGCAATAATCTTTTGCTATCCAATTAGCACATTGTAACATGGAAGAAACAAATCACGTATTTTATCAATATGTAGGGGCCAATTTGGTGAATGGAGAACGCAGAGGGACAATATATTGATATACCAAAATGTAAAAGGCCAGGTACGTTTTTCCTAAAAATTTAATGAACATAGAACATCTAAAGAATACTTGCAAATTGCTTAACTTAATCAACGTATGGCGAAAAGCGCATGCTTACCAGCTCACAGCTGCATGAATTTGCAGTCAAATCCCATACACGTATATTTCCATTCTGATCTCCAGATATGAGTTCAGTCTGCAGGATATAACAGACTTATTAAGCAAGCTTTTAGATGCTTTCTTCCGTCAAAAGCAAAGGTATTCAACACTCTGAAAGGAAATATGGTAAATGATTGCATTTAATTGCATTAATATCACTAGAAAACTAAAAATATTCTTAAATGAGTCTGCAGTCTGCTGGAAGAATATCAAGAAACTTATGAGAACATGCTAGCATAAATAGTAGCTAACAGTTCAAACATTGCCTTGACTTGACATCTAGAGAGACTAAAAACACCATAGAACGTGGCAACTATCGTCCCATCAACTATACCATTAATCAGCAGTTTAGTCATTATAAACTCAAACCTGTAGTATTCAACTAATGAGCAGCTGGATAAGTGTCAGGCTCCAACCTGATTTGGATGTAGAACTACTGTGTTCACAGCTGCACGGCTCTCATATTCACGCTGACAAGTTGCAGCTCTGAAAATAAACAAAAAAATGAAGCGCAACTTAACAATCTCAACATCAATAATATCATGCAGAGTTGGCGACCAGCACGTATATGTGTATTCATATTTATGAAATAAAAAAATACCAGCGAATGAATAACAACTTAGTCAACCGTCATGAACCATGTAAGACCATAAATAACTAACATGATATGCAAAAGCAATGCTAAATAATTTAATTGTTATCCATAAATGAAGCATTACCTCCATGGATGAATTTTAATCTATTCTTTTACATAAGGAGCATTTACACTGGACGTGTTCAATTGTCAGTCTGTCATCAAAAACACTTACAAAAAGCAACGTCAAAACATAGCCACAAAATTGATTGGTCGGACCTTCAGGTTAACCGTGCCTGTTTTGATTTATCTTACTGTTGTCCGTGCCTATAATTTAAATTATTTTATGTAGCTTAATGAAACCTTCACGAGAGAATAGCTTTAAGCCATCCTTATGCTAGGGGTGCTTGATGTAATGATATTAAAAGAACTACAGAAAGTACATTTCACTATAACAGGAAGGTGGGTTGTCCTACCCATCAATCCAATTACTCTCAGTACCTTAAATCCCAGATCTTAACTGTGCCATCTTCTGAACCCGAATACATCCAATTGCCATCACATTGAAATCCAACAGCCATGACATTATTAGTATGTGAATCATAGCTCAAAACCTGATTAAGCAAAAAAAGAGAATAAAATTGACAGATAAGGATTCATAAAAGAAGATGACAAACATGAGTTAAAAATGTAATCCTAAAGCAAATAGACAAACCGGTTGAGGACTGTTTGAGTTGACATCAAAAAGGCGAATGTGAGGATTTCCAGCTGCTGCTAAGAGTCGTTTATCTGGAGTTATCTCAAGCCGATTGACTTGCTGCAGGGACCCAGATGGACTATGAAGATAATTTCATTTATGAAAAAATGAGTTTTTATAGAAAAAAATTAAAAAAATACGTCTTGTTAATTCCATATTTCATGCTGAAGAAGTTACATCCAAATGCACTATTTGTACTACAAATAATTTCATTGTAAAATTTTTAGAAAGAAGTGGCATTGGACGCTCACTACCAACAAAATAAAGAACTAAAAAATAACGATATTTCTTCTCAATGAACCTTTTACAGCAGCAGTTGAGTAATCCACATTTTCGCATTAAAGTACACAAAAGTAACTACAACTCAAAGATATGATGAAAGTATTAATATGACAAGAACATGGAAAGTTACATGAAAGAGTTCTATTCAGAATCCTAAAAATCCACAATATTGAAAGATAATTCTCAAGACCATATAAGATTGGAACTACTCTCTTAGACAACCAAAAATTAGAGGTCGAAGGCAAAAGACAAATGACTAACTTATCTAACATTCATCATACATAGCACCAAATATATCTGCAAAAATTCCAAACAAATCAAGTTACTAAGTTGATTTCCAAGGTGAAAAGTGTGCTTATGTTAGTGAACTCTGTAGAACTTGTCACCAAAATGTATAAATTGAGATCCGTGTAATCATTTTATAGGAACATGAGTTAAAAATCAGAAAAACTTAGAAAAAAAACATAAACACTGTTCATTTCCATTTTCAACATGAATGGTATAAGATCACATGAGAATAAAAAGAGACAGACCAATGATTGACATACCTTAATCTTGAACATTTGGAGAGAATTTGAAAAGTGGTGATAATAGATACGGAGAAAGTATCAAAAAGAATGACAAAAAACAACATTCAAGGAATAAGCAATAACTTGTTCAAACTTAGCATGAAAGAAAGAAAGACCTAAAATATCACAACAGAGGCTTAGTGATAAAAAGGGACCTCATGTATCATCATGACCAAGGATAACATTTATTGAAATTCTAGGAAATTTTCAAGGAATTTAGAAAATATGAGGCTCCTGTTTATCTTCCTTTGGATGAATGAAGTGCATGAGCATCAATTACATCTCTAATGTGACTTTGAAAGCATAAACAATTACTTGAGAGAACTCACAGAATCCGGATATTGAAGGGTACGATAGCATCGCCCACTCTTAGCCTCCCAAAACCTGATGGTGTGGTCATAACCTGCCGTAGCCAAAATTACTGATGGCTGGCTCATCTTCAAATCCTGCGAAGACATTCACTAAATGCATAGTATAAAGATTGTGAAATTCCACTAAAGATTTTCAAAAAAAAAAATGCAATTATTATACCTACAACTGCACAGAAAGTCAGAGGTCCTACATTAGCTCCAAGGCCCTGTTACACACTAGGCTGTTAGATTTGAGAGCTACCCAAGGTCTAAAAAATATAGCTGACAAAAATTTTATCTAAAGATGGCTCCTCCAGATGTTGCTCATTATTGAAATTTAGTACAATTCCACCAATATCGAGATGAATTTAGATGAACTACTAGAAAAAATTATCACAATTAGATATAATTGAATTCAGAATTAAATTCAGTAACATCTAAAGGACATTGCTGATAAAAGGAAAATGCTAATTAACATTTTCTCAATAAAAAACGCTGATTAAAGTTACTGATACATTAATATCCAAAGCCCTCATGATTTTTATCAATAAAATTTTCTAACATGTGCAGCCATAATCAAACCCATAAAATACCAAAAACAATATTTGAGGTTTAATAAACATGTGAAGAAGAAAGCAACAAAAGAATATTACGTAGCAAATAAGCAACATCATGTTCATAGCTGGTTCTGAAAACATGAGGTTCCAATGAGACTAGAAATACTATCTACATTAACTAATCATCCACGGAACAAATTAACATAATGTAAAGTTCAGCAGGAGAAACAACTTAATAAGGGATCATGCAATCAAACAATTATTAATTAGAGCAGATCAATAAGAAGACCACTATAATGAGAATCACATGAATTAAAAAGAAGATTATTGCAAATGGCATAACAACCTCTTATGCATACATGAAATCAAGCAACATCAATTTCGCAATCTGGAATTAAATTCAATTCTGCAATCTGACAACAGCTACCAGAAGGGAGTGGGAGTAGATCCCAAGTACCTGTTTTGTGCCACATTTCTAATTCCTTTTGAATAGCATTTTGCCAATTAGGATCTACAGAAGCTTTTCTATAGGATTGAGGCTCAACAAAATTACCCAGTTGAGATATAAAATTAATAAATGACTCAGAATAACAAGAAGATAAATGTGAATATCTAGCCAGGAGATGACAATTACGTGGAGGCATGATTCGTTTCATGACAGATGGTGTAAACAGAAGATCTAGGATCAACAGATGGTTGCAAGTTTGGGACAGGCAGATTAGGAATGGACTGATAAGGACCAATATCTTCAGTAACCAAAGATGGCTCTAAAGTAGTTTGATTCTTACAACAACTAGAACTGTCAACTTTAGGAGAAAAATATTTTGAGATCTTCTCTTTGGAGAAAGGATCAATATAAATGAGTTCTGAGGCATCAATTTGAGTATGGTCATCATGAATCTTAAAATATGGGATGCGTTCAAGAAATACAATATGACGAGATATATAAAGTTTCTTATATTTTGGATCATAACAATAATAATCATTTTTGACCTACGCATATCCTAAAAAAAACATAAGCGAGAACGTGCAAATAGTTTGGTTCGTTCAATACTGGGAAGTAAAACGAAACACGCACAACCAAAAACACAAAAAAGGAATAATTTGGATGTTGTTGAAAAAGACATTCAAATGGAGATATGCCAAAAGTAAGATGCGTAGGAATCCTATTAAAGATGTACGTGGTCGTGAGAAGTGCTTTAGCCAAAATAATTGTAGGAATATTAGCAGAAAGTAATAGTGAGCTGTTGGTTTCAATTAAATGATAATGTTTAAGTTATGATTTATAAGACAAGATTTTTTATGAATAGTTCCTCCAACCATCAAAATATCATGAAGTGTAGCGGATAAATATTCACCTCCAGAATCAGAGCGAAAAAACTTAGTAGATTTGAAGTGTGTTTTACCATCGAAATGAAGTCTGAGTATATTTTTAGAAAGTTAGAACAACAATGCTTTAAAAATACTCATGTATAGCAAGTGAAATCATCTACAAAAATCACATAGTATTGAGAACCACCTTTGATAGGTAATGGCTCAAGTCCCCCACTACACTTGAAAATATTATGAGATTCAATAGAGCCTAAAGCATTGACAGAAACCTATGAAGCATGGGCACTTCAAAAAATATTGTGTTCGTATCGGACGTACAACACAGGGCACACGGGAACATCGTATCGAACAAGTCATGTGATGTGTCTTAATAAAATAATATTAAAAAAACTAAATAACATTTCTCGGATACGCAAGAATACTTCGGGACACCTTAAGACAGTTTTGAGATACTTATAAGACACTTCTGAGATGCACAATATTTTTTAGGCATAGGATATTTTTGAGACACATATAGGATAGAATTGAATATATTTAATATTAATGTTAAATTTATTTATTAATATTATATTTTTTAATAAAATCTATGGATACATCTACCTTTCTTGTTCTTTTTATTAATATTTAAAAATTTTATTGTTGTTAAAATTTTATTTAATAAAACTAAAAATCTATCTCTTATTAGAGAGGCATGCAACCATCGACCTTCCAGCTTCTCGTAGCTGGATGAAAGCCCAGGGGTACTAATAAACTGGCAAGATGTTCCCCTAACTCTAACGTAAAGGACAAAGACCTTATTAAAATGTATCATCTTTTCTTTTCCCTTTCCTGAGAGTCCATAGAGGGAAAGCACTGTTTTAACTAGAATTTGATGTGAATCATTAATCTAATATCAACTAAATATGTAGAGGACATTAACTCGGACGGAAAGCACAATGAATTCACTGCTTAAAGAAGAAATCATCAAACCCTAGAATCAACTAAATATTTAGGGCTTTGTGAGAACATCAGTAAGTATTCCTTAGAGCTAATATGAGATGCAACAATCTTCCTTGTGAGCGCAACATTTCTAATAAAACGATAATCAACCTTTATATTGTCCAGTTCTTTCATAAAACACATTATTGCTAGTAATGATTATGGTCTTCTTATCACAATATAAACCCTAAACCCAAACCTGAATGTAAGCTACCGTTCAAATAAATCTATGAGATCATAATTTGTATGCTTGTAATAAGAACAAAACTTTTTACTCCTTAGCAAAGAAAATACCTTCTCGTTAAACATTAGCAATAGGAAGCTTGGATTAGCAAAGAAAATACCTTCTCGTTAAACATTAGCAATAGGAAGCTTGGATTATGCAATGGTGTCCACAAGACATCTGGTTCACCAATCGAATTAATTTTAATCAGTTCAATTGGTTCATCTGGTTCACCAGTCAAATTAATTTTTAACTAATCCTATTGGACTGGACTATTATTTTAATTTAATGAATAAATTTGACTGATATATAACTCCCGGGCTGGAATCAGTTCAATTGGTTCATCTGGTTTACCAATCGAATTAATTTTTAACTAATCCAATTGGACAGGACAATTATTTTAATTTAATGAATAAATTAGACTGGTATATAGCTCCTGGGATTCCAGCCATGGAGAACGCTTTGCTGAACTACGGCTACCAAACCACCAAGAGCGGGAGGCGATCTTGAGGTCTGCCATGTTTTGCTCCCTAGGCTTTTGATGGACTCTAAAAACAATGAAATCATTTGCAGTTCAAAACAATTACTGAAGGGTTTAAAGCAAATCAAAAAATTTCGATCAAGAAGCTTAAAGCAACGATTGAAGCACTGGGATCGACACAACTGCTAAAACTGTCTGGGTTAATGGAGCTGAGAAGAAATCCATCAATAAAATATACCTCTGAAGATTCCGAGCTCCTATAAAACTGTCGATTCGTCGCTTTCTACCCAAAAAAAAAAATTCCAAAACGAAAAAGGGATAAAGGCAGAAATTTGGGCAGGGGTAGGAGAGATAGGCAGAAACAGTGGAAAAAACCCTAACCTGAGAAGCTTTCCGTTCTCTAATTACTCAAAGCAACACAAAAGAAGAAAGAGAGAGGGAAAAGCACCAGCAAGGGATCTTCTATTCTTTGCTATACCTCCTCTTCTTCTCTGCTGACCACTGGATACTGATAATAGGGCAAACAGAGAGTTCTGTCGTAACAGAGTGAGCTCTCCTGCTCCGTTCCTTCCCTCGCCAAAACCTCAGAGATGGAGAAAGCAGGATCCCAGGGCTCGCCGTTTCATTCTCGAAGGATTGAACGTCCGATTCAGTGTTTCTTCTCACGAATAAGCGCGCCAACGATTTTGAAGAACCCTAGGCGCCTCTCTCTCTCTCTTTCGAGAAATTTTTGGGTGCGCAGCGTGCGCCCCGTCATTCATCCGCACGCGAATAGGGGATGGACGCGTGGACCGCGGCTCCGGGGGGTGCTTCTCTTTTTTTTTTTTTAAAAAAAACTTTTGCAGATTTTTTTTAAAATTTAATTATATATAAATAATAAAAATTACTTAATGGCCGCAGAGCCAGGGAGAGAGAGTGGGGCTTGCATTTTATTTAAAAAAAAATTTGCTGATTTTTTTTATTTTAATTATATATAAATCATAAAAATTTTCCTAATAGTTAAAATTAGACTCATCAATTTCAATGTTTTCAGTTCAATTTCAATGAACTCCAATCTGAAAAAGCAGTAGGTTTTCTATTTCTTCCCAAAAATATCCAAACTCATACCTACCCAAAAAAAAAATTTAAATATTTATTACTTATAAATTTATTTTAAGTTTATAAAATTTAAATAATTTATAAAAAAATTTAAATTATCAAAACTAAAATTACTGAAACTATCAAAATTATTGAAATTACTATTTTAATCTTGACTGGAACCGAGTTTTAAAATTTTAGTTTGAACTTTTAAAATCATCTCGCTAATTTTTTATTTTTATTATACATCTTATAAAAATTTATATATAAAAATTAACTTTATTTTACTCTCTTTATATATATTAATATTAAAAATTAATTTTATTTATATCATACTGATACCAACTGGATTGGACCGACTCAATTGGACTAGACCGACTGGACGACGTGGGTGATAGCAAGAGGGGAGATTATAAGGATGGATGTTTTCGAATGGATGCCTCACCACAGCCTGGAGGTCATCCTTATATACACGATAAAGCTAGCTAATAATCTAGTGCTCCATTATTTGTACAGTGCTTCATTAATGTCACTTATTGCTATAGTAGTACAGTACTCTATTATTTATACAACCATATTATTGTCACTTGTTGCTATAGTATGAGCCACTTGTTGTGTATTATTGCTTTGGATGCTTTGGATGTTTCTTTATTTGCCACCTTTTATTATCGCATAATATTTGCCCAAGTTTGAGGTCTTTAATCAGATTATAGAAAGATATTATCGAGTGTTGAGGAAAACTCGATTTGAATTTTCTGGAGTAATTCTGTTGTTTTTGGTCCCCAGCAGAATTCAAAATCATTTTTGCCTTGATATACTTCAATTATATGATCTTGATCATATATCATAATTCGTCTGTTACAAATGTACCGATACTAATGTCTTTCTTGGTGAACTGATAATAATTCAGATAAATTTGACTTTTGTTCATAATCTCTTTCATAGAACTCAGTAGTAGATATTAGTGTCTTTACTATCTGCAAAAAATTCTTCCTTTCATCATAATGATGTGTATCGATTATAACTCTTCGAACAATTCCTAATTCAATTTGTCGTTCCATATTGGGTTTAAATGCAACAAACATCCTTTGTCGCCCATCTGATAGAATAATTAATTATTCTTTCAGTAAGTATGACAGAGCTTTATCTTTATAGATAATATCCAAAATTCGTGTTTGAAAATTTTCTGGTAGTAGTGTCTTCACCTTCTTCAGACATTCCTTTCATTTGGCCCTTTTCATATCAGGATAGTTGATATTTTTGTAGTTATATATTACTTCCAATATAGGATATAGTTCTTCATATTATTGTGGATGAAAGTCTTCACATTTCTAAAGCAAATATTTAAAAAATTCTTCTTTATGCTTGACCTTCTGCATCATATTATTTAGAGAGATTTTTATATTATAAATATAAGAAATAATTTCTCAAATATTATATAAGAGAGATATTATATTGTAAGCCTCCGATTAATTTTAAGAGACTTGATAATATTATATGTCTTGGGGACATCGGAATAGCTGACTTATAATTACTGATAGTTCCTACCAGTGCTGATATTACTTGCTGATTATATTTATCTAGACAGTCAATATTTATTTTGACTTCTCAAAATATAAGATCTCACTTATAGATTCTCGGCGAGGATGTACTATATATTTTATGAGATGCAATATGAGAAACCAAGTTTTTGTCTTTCCATGAATTCGTCATAATCCTGCCAATTAGGATTATAGATTTTCTTTTGAAAGAAAATTAGCAAAAATATTAGTAAAATCAGGATTAAATGAGATATCATAGCTATATTCATCTAATTGTAATAACCATCGTATAAAAAACACTATTGTTATTGTGTTTTTTATTTTTAATATATTGATATAATCTTTTATTATCTGTGATTATATGAATCTTAATGGGTAATAGCCAAAATTTAAAATATTTGACAGATTTCAGAATTGCTATAAATTTCTTTTCATAGGTGGAATAATTTATTTTTGGTTTGTTAATTTACTTGAAATATATCCTACGATATCTTTTATTGAGCTACTAATACGCCGGCCTAATAAAGACTACTGACATCTGTATAGAGTATTAATTTATCTTCTGATTTTGAAATGATTGTTTTAGGTATTTTGTTAATTAGTATTTTTAAATTTCAGTAAGTTTTTTTTTGTAAATTTTTAGAATATTCACTTAATCTGAGTAACTATTTTCTACCATAGTTTAATATACCAATGAAACTTTGTAGTTGTTTTAGGGTTTTAAAAGTATCTGAAAATTTTTTAATTTTGATTATAATATATTCTTGTAGTGATATTTCTCGTTGATTTATAATTTTGCCCAAGTATTTAATTTTTTGTTTACATAATTCTATTTTATTTTTTCCAAGAATGATATCATATTTTTTGAATAATTGTTTAGCTATTTCTAAATGTTGAATGTGATCATCATATGTGGAAAAAAAGAGTATATCATCTATATATACTAGAATAAATTTATTATATGAAGAAATATTAAATTCATCCATTTTTGAAAGATTTATGGTGCATTTTTAATCCAAATGGCATTACTTGCTATTGTAAATGTTCAAATAGCATTAAGAAAGTTGTTAATTCTTTAGATTTTTTATCTTTAATTTTTATTTGCCAAAATTCTGATTTAGCATCGAATTTACTAAACTATTTTGCTCCACTGACATTTTTTATGATAATTTCTATACTTGGAATAAAAAATTCATCAAATTTGAGATTGTAGTTTAATTTTTTATAATTTATGACCATTCTAGTTTTTCCTCATTTTTCTTCAGTGTAATTTCTTACTATAAAAGCGGGTAAAGAATGAGGGCTATGAGAGTTTTCTATTAGGCCAAGTTGTTTTAATTCTGCAAGTTGTTTCTTAAAATCTTCAGTATCTTTTAGAGAATATACTAATAGTTTTACTCTTATAATTTTTTTATCGTCTAGAGTTTCTAGTTCACAGAATCTTGGTCTTAGATTAAAATGTAATAATGGGTTTTCAGAGAATAATTCTTTTAAAGAATCTAAATATTTAATTTTATAATTTTCAATTAAGGATAAAGCTTTTGGTTTATAGTTTATTTTAATGAATTTTAAATGGTTAAAGATTCTAGGTATTTTAATTGGATTTTGTTCTATAGTAAATATGTGATAGGTTTTATATATAGTTATAGGTAAATATTGGTTTAATAGATTTGCGTGGAACTTAAGACTAATGTTCTTACCTAACCTTTACAGGATTTTTTTAAAAACACTCTATTAACGGCAACTTCTGGCCTAGAAGGAGATTACACACAAAATTACGAAAAAGGTATGAGTTTTAGCAAAACTATATCATATTAATCTTAATGTATGAACTTAAAGTTTGTTGACTTAATAGTTTAACAGATCTAAAACAAAAAAGTTTAAGCAAAGAACATGAAATAAAACATGATAAAGGTAATTTTATTACACAATCAAAGTAAAAAATACGTACAACTAAACTTGGCTCTGATACCAACTGGACTGGACCGACTGGACGATGTGGGTGATAGCAAGAGGGGAGATTATGAGGATGGATGCTTTCAAATGAATGCCTCACCACAGCCTGGAGGTCATCCTTATATACACGATAAAACTAGCTAATAATGTAGTGCTCCATTATTATCACTTATTGCTACAATAGTACAGTGCTCTATTATTTGTACAGCCACAGTATTGTCACTTGTTGCTACAGTACGGCCACTTGCTGTGTATTATTACTTTGGATGCTTTGGATGTTTCTTTATTTGCCACCTTTTATTGTCGTAGAATATTCGCCCAAGCTTGAGGTCTTTAATCAGATTGTAGAGAAATATTATCGGCTGTTAAGGAGAACCTGAGTTGAATTTTCTGGAGTAATTCTATTGTTTTTTAGTCCACAACAGAATTCGAAATCATCTTCGCCTTGATATATTTCAATTATATGATCTTGACATATATCATAATTCGTCCGTTACAAATATACCGATACTGATATCTTTCTTGGTGAACTGATAATAATTTGGATAAATTCATCTTTTGTTCATAATCCTAAGAGTGGTACTTAAGACTGATGTTCTTACCCAACCTTTATAGGATTGTCTTAAAAACACTCCATTAACGGCAACTTCTGGCCTAGAAAGAGATTACAGACAAAATTATGGAAAAACATATGAGTTTTAGTAAAACTATATCATATTAATCTTGAGGTATGAACTTAAAGTTTAACACAAATCTAACACTATTTCAAAACCTATTTCAAAATGACTTCAAATCCTATGCTGATTATAAATTAGAAAAAACAGAAAAAACTCATTTTAAAAAGCCCTAAAGAAGAAATAATCTTTGATATTAAAAATAAATATCTTAATGAAATAAGTGGAACAAATTTAGCAACTAATTTTAAATTAATTATTGAAATAATAAATGAAATCTATGAATCCTTATATAATCAAACTCAAAAAATAAGTGATATTAAAAACAATATTAAAAATATATCTAGCAATAATAAATATC